>RBNK01002769.1:0-10005 GCA_003990785.1 Endogone sp. FLAS-F59071 | reverse complement strand
AATTAAAATGGTAATTTTATTTTTCCTACTTAATTAGAGTGATAATTTTTATTTTCCTACTTAATTCAGTTCAGTTTTTTTTTTTTTTTTTTTTTTTTTTTTTTTTTTTTTTTTTTTTTTTTTTTTTTTTTTTTTTTTTTTTTTTTTTTTTTTCCTTCCTTTTTTTTTTTCTTCCTTTTTTTTTATTATTATTTATTTATTTATTTATTTAATCACGCACAGTAAATTAACTCAAAGCCTTAAACCGCAAATTTACGCGCATATGAAAAAATAAATAAATTGTAGTTGAAGCGGACTCCGAAGATGAATCAGAAATGAAATGATCACCGCAAATAGTGGTTGCCGCTGTTCTGAGATTATGTGTCACGTGCAACGGCGATCACTCAATCCTATTATGGGGGGTTCCGTGGGACGGCGGAACAAGACACGGAAACCTGTAAATAGTGAGCTCCCGCAAATCGTGATAGTCCTCCAGGCCTCGGCGAACCTTCCTCCGTCTTCCGAGATCAGGAGGCTCCTCCGGCTGACATCTTTTCGCTGATACTGATGAGTAAGAGGTATTATTATCAAGGGGAAGTCAATTGGCCAAAAACTGTTTTTGTTGTTCCTCCCTAATGCACGGCTTAGCATCTTGATGTCACCAAGAATTGTCTCGGCAATAAAGAGGTGAGTCACTCCAACTTAATTACTTGCGGAAATTGCATTACTCGCGGAAATGGCTATAGCTTTTATTTATAACCAAGGTGTACCTTATTGTAGATAGCAACGTACCTCCATTCTCTTATTTTAGAATACAAAATTGAGCTTCATTTTTATTTTTTATTTTTTACATAATCATATGTCTCTAGATATTATGTCAAGTAAATAGCTGGCGATTGGATCGAATGTTCGACCCATATGAATTCAAGTCCGGTTTGTAGAAGTTTGTGTTTGAGTTCGATTCGATTTATAGGTCGATTTTGATTCAATGTTTTAATTTTTGATTCAACATTTTAAGCGATGTAATCATTTCAAATAATATAGTGAATATATATCATATTGCATTTATCATTGTTGAAAGCAAGTGGGTTAATTAATCTTGCTACAAAATTTAAGTTCGGTCTGTTGAGAAGCTAACTCCGAGTTAAAGTTTGATCCGACTGCATCACTAGCTGGGATATTTGTATGAAATAGAATAGCGTTTTCGGGTTTTAATATTCACAATAAAAATAAAAAAAAATAAAAAATGAAAAAATGAAAAAATGAAAGTGACGATTATAATGATATAAGCTCCGCTCAGATTTGATGCAAAACGAGCAATAGTGTATCTGAGAATTAGATACATTGAAGATAGAAAATAAAATAAAATAAAATATCTGCTCTTTCGTTTTCAATTAAATTTGAATGTAATTGAATATCCGAGTTAAATGTACCCTACATTTCTAAAAAGCTGCGTATCCTTGGCAAAAGGTTATGTAGTACATGCATGTCTGGCTATTTTTTCAAAGTGTGAATTAGATTTAGCAAAGACGGGAGCGTTCAAATTTTACACGGAGAGTAATTTTACCTATCACGAAAATGATCAGTGCCCCCCGAATTTCAGGGTCTAGGTGTCCTTTAATCCCAAAAGGGCCATTGAATGGGCCAATGGGCTCCCACATACTTGTTAAAGGAGCTGAACTCAAAAAGAAGGAACAGGTCCGTAGGTTCGTGAGATGGCTTTTGTGTGTTGTCGACCCTGATTGGCTGCATGTAGAATCTCAAGGGTTGCACACACCCAGTTCAAACGTCAAATCGGGTGACTTTCGGAAGTAAAATGCCCTAAAATGGAACCTTCCGTTCCGCTTCCGCTTAACAACCCTTCCTCCCTTATAAGCATTTCTTTGACGATGACCACTTTTAATAATGTCAAGAGTCCTTGGGCTTGTTCTCTTGGGCAGCATTCCCGCGCCAAAAAATGTGTTTAGTATGCATGCTCTTGTCTCAAATGGTGGACGACCACAAGGGTGAATCTCCTGGTCATATTTATATTGTTATATCCATATTGGTAACGTAAGTCTGAGCAATTTATCTTTGCAGTGCGCATCGCAAAAAACAAAATGTGTTCACTGTTCTCCTTTTTTAAATAATAATAATAATAATAATAATAATAATAATAATAATATAAATTGTGATTATATGTCTCCGTAAAACGTTTTGGCTTAGAGTCCTTGTTGTCATATTACTGGCTCAAGTTTTTCTTCGGGACTTGGCCACATTAAAATAATCGTGTGTTTTGTCGACAAAGAATCTTTAATAAGGCCTTGAACATGAGCATATTACAGGTTTAGTCATATAAGCTTAATATACAGCTACAAGCACAACTTTTTCAACTATTCACAGGTGCGCACCTAATAGGAGCTTTATACATATGTTGGTTAACAAGGTCATTGAGACTTGGATTCCATTAAGGAATGTGTAAAAATATCTACAAACGCCCAAGATGGCGGATAAAGTTTTTTTTTTTTTTTTTTTTTTTTTTTTTTATATATAAAATAAAATATCGTAATCTGCGAATGTTCAGCTAGAAAGTGCGCCGCGCAGTATTAGAGGGCCCGCCGTACGATGGAATAGTGCTGACCCTGAAACTCCGCGTAGCCGTCCTGGAAGTTTACCCAGACGTTGCCATTGAAGTGCGAGTCGTAGATGTAGGTGTATTCGACGCCGTTCTCCCACATAGTTTCGAGCATCATAATGTTGGGCTGGTCAAAGTTGAACCAGGCGGTTCCAGAGGCGAATTGCCATGAGATTCTAATGTCTTTCATTGTGCAGAATTTGTATCCGTGATTTTTTGATGCAATTACTCGAGGCATTGTGAATGAAATGAATTTCGCAATAACCCTACCCTCTTATATACGCCACTTCAGCCGCTTGTGTGACTGTAACCGATTATTGTGGCGAGAGAGAACTATGTGACCGCAGTGGGCCTGGTGGCTGCGATAACACAGGCACAATATACCCTTACACTTAGCTCTTCGACTATGCATCTTTCTCTTAGGCTTAGGAGATGCACTTCTTTCTAGAACTACATATCTTGTCACATAATTAAAAGGAATATAGCCTACGTCTTGTTTCGTAGGCTGTGGTATGTCCGCTCAAAAGATTTAGGCGATTTACCTTACCTACCAATCTCAGGATTCGATCCGCAAAGTCACCTTGGTGGTCGTAGTATGCTTCGGGCCTCTGCCTCCGAAAGGTCCGAAAGGTTGTCAGTTTGTTGGGTTCAAGCCACAAAGAAATTTCCTGTCCAACGGGGTGGCTATGCTTTTTGTCAGGTTGGATTCTGCCACCTGGTGTACTTGATATGAGGTACTTGGTGGTACTTGATGCATTTAATGGCCATTTTGGGAATATTCTTGCCAAATGGCGAGCGACGTTGTATGCAAGTGATCGCCATATTGTCTGCAAGAGATGAAGTATTTACCTTTTTGCTTTTGCTTTGTTTTGCTTTTGCCTTTTGCTTTACCTTTCACTGCGCTGCTGGTTGCTAGCAGCAATAGATTGGTTCGATTGTTTAGGCTGATGGTTTACGTAAATAAAGTTTGATTAGGTTTCAATCCCCAAGGCTTTCCTTTTTGTCTTTCGGCGTTCTCATTTTTGATTGTATCCATACTTCCAAACTGTCTAAACGGTCGCCACATGCGTAGTTTCAAAGGCCCGCTCTGCCATCGGTCTTGCCGACAGGCACTACCGACGTGTAAGCCACATATGGGCTGTGTGTTCCGGAATCGCAGTTTTTAGAACTCCGAGGTTGCTTGGCACTCGGTAAAATTAATTTCCCCGATTGGAATATTCTGACACAATAATAATATCTGGTAAATTGTATGACGTCATACACATAATTTCGCGTCTCGTAATAGATAACTTGATCGCTCAAACTCTCGCGTTCTACGCGTCACATTTCCACGTTCCACGAGCTCATGCTATGCGCATCACATATCACGAGTTAAAAGGTAAGATATATTACTCAGTGAGAACCTGAGAATGGTACAGTACGTGGTATGATTGGAGAGAGAGAGAGAGAAAGCCGACAGCTGTCATAATTTGAACAACAAATAACTCTCTTCACGATTTACATTATATCCTTTCTTTTTTTTTTTTTTTTTTTTTTTTTTTTTTTTTTTTTTTTTTTTTTTTTTTTTTTTTTTTTTTTTTTGCTCAATAGACAATATGCTTGGTGCTCGCTATCATATCCTCCTTAAAGCTCTACGTTGGAGGACTTTACCTCCACATTGGAGCACTTTGCTTCCTTTTCACTTCACGTTGCGTTTTCTTTGGGTAAATTTCTAACACTTACATATTTATGAAATGAATCATCTTGTCTTGCTTTGCTAATCATTTCTGTTTATCGATCAAATTTATAGTACCTACATTTGACACGATCAATTCGAGTTTTCCTCTATATGGCATGACTACCACGATTCCTCTCCATCTAATGCGACTCCCATCTGGTGCAATAACTCTTCCTCCGTTGAAACAACGCTCTCGATCCTCCATATTATATAGATCGATACTGATTTGCTCATATCTATATCAAATACTGGTCTAAAAGTTCGTAAGAGCAAAACCATCCTAGCGACGAACGCGAGGAGACCCAATCATCTTGGCGATGAACGCGGGGAGACACAACCATCCTGGCGACGAACTCGGCCATCCTTACAGCGAACGCGAGGAAACGCAGCCGTCCTGGCGACGAACGCGAGGAAACATAGCCATCCGGCGAGGAGACACAGCCATCCTAGCAACGGAAACACAGCCGTCCTGGTGATGAACACGAGGAGGCAGAGACACGGGTACGTTGGTGTTTGGTACATCCCAAAGGGAACCAATGGTTTTCCCACTGTCCTCCCCGCGGTTTGCCAGAATGGTTTTTGCCTTTGCTAGTGCCCCGCAACCTTGCCTCTTAGCACCCAGTAAGAATAATGTCTCAGTACTATCGGCTCTTTTCGAATTATTGATATTAAGATTTGCTAGTCCATCAAGTTCAACTTTCAATCAATCTATCCTCTTCTATGTTAGAAATTTGACGTCCTTACCAATATCAATTTGTTGACTCGGTCTGCAAGATCAATACCCGCTGCTGGCCGTTGGCTCTCATTTTGACCCATCATCCGACGGTCCCACATTAGAAGCTTTATGCATACCCACAGGTCGTTCAATTCAGTCAATGTGAATATTTTAACAGACAAAAATAAATACTAAATAAATGTTATCTGGGTCATTTTGGAGACGGTATTGCGTCCTATCGCAGTGAGATGCACTGTAGACTCATCATCACTTGCAATTATCACTCTCTAATGCTTGCATCGTAGGTTAATAGGCGCAGTATTCAATTTTATTTTATTTTTAGTAGGCAAGATTGCTTGCTAAACGGGTTAAGGACTTTGTCAATCTTTTCAGGTAAAATACATGGTATCGTATAATATATACATGCCATCATATAATACTTCGATCTCGTTCCAGTAGGCCAGTGGGGTGATGACGGAATGTTTTGGTGTTTCTGAGCCAATCAATGGAAAATTTAGCCAATTCGATTGGTGGTCTAGGGTGTTAGAAGAGTCAACGCTTGCTTTGTACTTATACTATCGCTATAGGTAAATCTCAGATACCCAAGCTAGATCACGCCCAAGAAGCTTTCCAACGGGGAGCTGCACAATACATGGCCAAGCATGGTAGAAAACTCCCAGTCATAATCCTGGATAACATGAGCACACGCAGCAAGAAATTTCCGAAAACTTTTAATGATTTGCAGGATGATGTAAAGACCCATGCTGACCGTATGGACTACGTTGTTGTGTTTGTGTTGCATAGTGTTGCTGTTATGCTTAATATTCTCCCCCTTCCATTGTTGACTACTTCTTTGCGTTGGCTCTAGTGCGATCTGTTTGGTCGCGTGCTAAGACTGCCACTGTGATTGGAGACTTCACCGAGGAGGAGCTCGATTATCTCGCCAAAGTCGGCATCGAGAAGATGCTGAATCACTCTATGAGCTTGTGGGTGGTCACATGCGCTGCCTTAAGGAGTATAGCGATGAAATACCATTGGGCATGAAATTTGAAGATGTGTACGTGTACATTTTATTCATAGAATGACGAGAAGGTTTTGCGTAGTCATCATATTGGATTCTCGTTATATACATTTTATCTTTAGACGTTCGCCAAATGGTACTCACTGAAATTGAAGAAAGCTTCGAGGAGGCCGATATGGCGAGAACCAGTGGTAACTTTGACGTTAGCAAGCCTGTCATCTTGGAGCTGCTGAAGGAAGGAGCAATTAAATATGCCAGGTTCCGCGAACTTGTCCTGAACAAGGATCTTGTCAATGAGCTCTTGCAGCACAACGTCTTCTCGTATAACCCGGCAGAAAAGCCTTCCAATCTCGTTTGGCGGAGGCGTATGTAAAGGCGAATTTACAAACATATACTATAAAGGAAAATAGATACCGATTTTTTTTGCGAGTTGAGGAATGGTTCATACTGAATAGCCTTTACTATACAATCTTAACGTTTTTGCGGCCATTGCAGGCCTTTGTGGTCGTTCCGTGGTGCTTTTACTTACATACGCAGCGGTATATAGCGCAGAGAATCAATTAAAAAATTAAAGTGTAGCTGTAATTAATTATGTGGGTAATTCAATCTCGCAAAATGACAAATGTTATATATTTCTCATGAGCGACCGTCTGTGTGTTAGACGTGATAAGTCGTTGGACTTTTATTACCGTGACCAGATAATTTTTACGTGATGATAATATTATCACGTCTGTGGTCACCAGTTCGAATCTGGCTAAGGTTATATTTTTGTTTCTTTGAGATTTGTGCATGTAGAAATGTGAAAAAGGGCAATCCTCTTTAAGGAGATCAGCCTAAGAGAGGAATCTATTGCAACACCTGTTATTGAGCTGTCACCCCGCACTCGTTCCTACATTCACAGCCATTACTATATTCACTTCAGACCAAACTCCGGATGTTCCATCGACCTTGGCGAATGCAGTCTGTCAATTGATTGACGGGGAGGGCTTGACAAAGCACATGAAAGCAGGAAATTCTTTAAAAAGTCTTTCAGGATTTTCTTCAAGAGGGTGGGTTTCTGGCTCAATGAATGTCGCACGCATTGGCGTCGGGATTGTGTTTTCATAAATGTGACGTCACCCAGTAATGTGACGTCACCCTGTAATGTGACGTCACCCTGTAATGTGACGTCACCCTGTAATGTGACGTCACCCAGCCAAATTAACGGTCACGACTCCCAACGACGCGAAAAATCTAGCGATTTCCTTTTTGGGGAAGCTCTCCCCTATAATAAATTATATATTTCCTCTTCCACGACTCTCTTCTCCACTCTTTCTCTTGTCCGCCTATTCTTCCACCCACTCTTTCTTATCTTTCCTCTTTCTCTACTTTTTGGTTTCCGCTCCTAACCCATTCCTTTGTCTCTACACTCATTCATTCGTGTCTTTTGTACCTGAACCCACTCCTTCGCCACTAACCCCAGTCTTTTGTCACTAGCCCATTCCTTCGTCGCTGACTCAGTCTTTCATTTCTAGCCCAGCCCTTCGGTCTCGATGGTTCGATGGTGCTCGTATTCGACGATTGCTCGCCTTGGTGGTGGCTACCAGTTGCAAGCTCAAGTCATGCCGCACGTCGCCGCCGGAGATTCTAACCTCTCTTTGTGAGTACGCTGACTCGAGTTATCCAACCCATAATAACGGCAGTGTCCATATATTCTAGTCGCTCCACAAGTTCACCACGCAATAGTGACGTCGCCGCCGGAGATTCTAACTTCTCTTTGTGAGTACGCTGACTCGAGTTATCCAACCCATAATAACGGCAGTGTCCATAGATTCTAGTCGCTCCGCAAGTTCAGCAACGGTGACGCCGCCTTTCTCCCCAGCTGGCTCAAGTTATACCGCACGTCGCCGCCGGAGATTCTAACCTCTCTTTGTGAGTACGCTGACTCGAGTTATCCAACACATAATAACGGCAGTGTCCATAGATTCTAGTCGCTCCACAAGTTCACCACGCAATAGTGACGTCGACTTCGCTTTTCTCCCAGCCGGCTCAAATCATGCCGCACGTCGCCGCCGGAGAATCTAACTCTCTCTTTGTGAGTACGCTGACTCGAGTTATCCAACCCATAATAACGGGCAGTGTTCATAGATTCTAGTCGCTCCACAAGTTCACCATGCAATAGTGACATCGCCTTTCTTCCCAGCCGGCTCAAATCATGCCGCACGTCGCCGCCGGAGAATCTAACTCTCTCTTTGTGAGTACGCTGACTCGAGTTATCCAACCCATAATAACGGCAGTGTCCATAGATTCTAGTCGCTCCGCAAGTTCAGCAATAGTGACGTAGCCTTCGCTTTTCTCCCAGCCGGCTCAAGTCATACGGCACGTTGCCGCCGGAAATTCTAACCCTCTCTTTGTGAGTACGCTGACTCGAGTTATCCAACCCATAATAACGGCAGTGTCCATAAATTCTAGTCGCAAGTTCACCATGCAATAGTGACATCGCCTTTCTTCCCAGCCGGCTCAAGTTATACCGCACGTCGTCGCCGGAGATTCTAACTCTCTCTTTGTGAGTACGCTGACTCGAGTTATCCAACCCATGATAACGGCAGTGTCCATAGATTCTAGTCGCTCCGCAAGTTCAGCAATAGTGACGTAGCCTTCGCTTTTCTCCCAGCCGGCTCAAGTCATACGGCACGTTGCCGCCGGAAATTCTAACCCTCTCTTTGTGAGTACGCTGACTCGAGTTATCCAACCCATAATAACGGCAATGTCCATAGATTCTAGTCGCTCCACAAGTTCACATGCAATAGTGACGTCGCCTTTTTCTAGCCGGCTCAAGTCATACCGCACGTCGCCGCCGGAGATTCTAACCCTCTCTTTATGAGCACGCTGGCCCGAGTTATCTGGCCCATAACAACGGTCAGTGTCCATAACAATACTGTTTAGATACTTACGCCCTTACTATACAAGAATAACTTGTTATTCCGCTAGAGTTCGTCAAGACCTCCCGCCGCCGGGAGAATAAATAAGATGGCCGTCTGCCGTGCACTCAAATGTTAATCCAAAGGTGCAAAGCGCTGGATGGGACTGGGTTTGGCGAGCGCTATATAAATGCAACTGCAGGAAGCCACCATTATTAAGGTTCCTGGATATTGTAGATTCAAAAATGTATTCATTACGATAATTTATTAAAAATAAACTAATATCGTACAGATTTCGTATTTGAGCTCGTGCGCTGTTTTCTGTTGAGGGTTGCGTAGAATAAAGGGCAAAAAAATAGTGGAGCAAAAGGACGAGTGCGATGTTAGTTAATATTGTTTAAGCCATAAATAATGATAAGATGTGCGAGTAAAGTTGTCAGCTTAATTCCCTCATAAACTTGCGCTACCGATCCTGGCGCGAGCGGCGGCGGGTAGGCGGGTACAGGTCGGCTGGCTGGCCGGCTGACGATACTGCAGGGACGGCTTCTGCAGCTAACTCGAACGAAAGGTACTCCTTTTTTTTTTTTTTTTCTCCTCTTAAAAGATTTTTAGCTTCGTTTGCTAGTACACACAAGAACGGATTATTCAATAGTAAATCAAATGTCAAATGGTTTATGAGGATATCTTTGCCTTGATTTTCTTTAAAGGCATGGTAAAGAGAGTTGCGTTTCATCATTCTCCCGCCGTTTCATCATTCTCCCGCCACATATTTAATTATATCAACGAATTGGGGGCCTTGCGTGCAAAGATTCTATCATCACCGGTTACATTTCACAAAATTGGCATAGTTGCATTAGACCACACACACACACACGGGAAAGTCGGATCTGCAGTCGTTGCTCTTATGGCCATTCAATCGAAATTCATTTTTCATTCTCTCTCTCTCTCTCTCTCTTTCTTTCTTCTTTTTTTTTTTTTTTTTTTTTTTTTTTTTTTTTTTTTTTTTTTTTTTTTTTTTTTTTTTTTTTTTTTTTTTTTTTTTTTTTTTTTTTTTTTTTT
>RBNK01002768.1:0-10009 GCA_003990785.1 Endogone sp. FLAS-F59071 | reverse complement strand
ACAGACAACCTGAAGGATACTAAAGCCTTACTCAAGGAGTAAGCAATTAAGATAGTTTTGAGATTCTAACAGATATACTTTATTCAATTGATTATACTTAAATCTTGCCAGTTAACACTTATACCAATACATTACCATTCTTAAGATGCTACTATATAAACTGCTAAGACCCCTGAAACATATTTTCTACACTTGCTCAACTTCAAGTATTTTGCCATTAATATATTTTAGTTCATCACAATGTTAATATTTCTCTTTGCAAGTTCTACCATATCAATAGTATCTACTTGAGTTACTCTAGTATATAGTTGTAATAATTCATTATGTCGGTTGATAATTATATTCTCTACTATATTCTTGATCTGTTTATAGTTTAGTTGAAGTGGAGTTGAGTGTCTGGCAGTATTTCTTTACTGCAGTTGAGTCGGATAAGGCTCTTGAGTCCTCTGGTTCTGGCAGCTGATAGCAGACATGGTTATTTGTTATATTTCTGTAAGTGTTTTGTTGATGCTTTTTATATATCACTCTTATAACTCTTCTCCTTTTGAGAAAATAGCATCTATGCTATTTCTCTAAGGACTTGTAATAATTTTCCAGTACTTTATCTGTATTTGTCAGATTGCTAAGCAGTTCCTATGTTACATCATATAAGGGATATCCTTTCCACTTGATTAGATATTGCAGTATTGATCTGTTGCCTTGTTTGGTGATCCATTGATCTAAGATTTCTTCTACTTCAAATTCTTCTATATCATTGATCAAAATTGGTATGGGTGATATGACTTATCTGTCCGGAAATAGATTGTCATTACTTGGTGTATAACATTTCAGTAAGGATATATGAAACACAGGGTAGATTCTCATTGTTGATAGTAACTTCAGTTTGTAAGCAATAGCTGATATTTTTATGATAATCTTGAATAGTCTGAGAAACTTATTCTGAAGTTTCTTTGAAGGTTAATTAGATAATTATCACAATGTAATGTGTCTTGAGGATAGTAAGACCATTTTACCTATCTCAAATGATTCTTCATATCTTTTTTCATTTGCATATTTTATCTATTGTAATTATACTTCACAAATTGCACCTTATGCCTTAGTCAGTAGGTTAGTTATTTATGTAGTAAAGTTATCAATAGCTTATACTGTTGATTCAATCTTTTTTAGTAACAAAGTTGCTGATGTCAGTAGGTAATAGCCATAGTTTAGGAAAAATAGCGATAGTTTCATTGACTTTTGCTAAGCATTGTTATATATGAATTCAGTGGTAGTTAAGTATTCGTCCTAATCATTCTATCGATAGTTGACATAAGTTCTAAGCATTTGTTCTAATATCTAGTTTATGCATTCTGTTTGTCCGTCTATCTGTGGGTGAAATGCAGTTGATAGAGCTATTTTTGTTTTAAGTGTTTTGAATAGTAATTGTTAAAAGTTGCTTATAAACTTTGGATCTCAGTCTCAGATAATAATTCGTAGTAGTCTATGTAGGTAAAAAATATTATCAAAAAATATTTTCACTATGTCTGGTGTAGTATCAGTTATTTTACTTACAATAAAGTAAGTTTGTTTACTAAGTCAATTGATGAAAACAGTTATTGCATCTTTTTCAAATATTGTTTTCAGCAGTTGGACAATAAAATCTATACTGATTTGTTTCTATTTTTCAGCAAATATAGGTAATGGTTGTAATAATCCAGTAGGTGATTGTCTAAGTGTTTTGTTACATTAACAAGTATTACAAGAGGCTAGAAAACTCTTAGTACTTGAAAACATTTTCGGCCAGTAAAAGTTTCTAGTAAGTGCTTTGTAAGTTTTATCAAATCTAAAGTATCCTGCTAAGGGTATATCATGATGTTCTTATAGAATCTTGATATGAAGATTTGAGGGTATAAAGAGTCAATCTTCATAATAGAGGTTGTTGTTTCAAATCTTGAATTTGTTTATTGTATCTGATTTAGTATTGAGTTTGTCTATGATTTTTTATACTTCTTTGTCTACTTGAACTCCTTCTTGAATTTCTTATATCCAATTGTCTGTTATTTCTATGATAGCTTTGATTTGTTCTTCTTCTTGTTGTTATCGAAATAATGTATCTACTACAATATTAAGTTTTCTGAGTTTGTAAATTATTTTGAAGTAATAGTTGTTGAGGTGATCTATCCATTACACTTGTCAGATAGAGAGGGTAGGCTGTTTGTTCAGGTATTTGAGTAATTCATGATCTGTATAGATCAAGAATTTGTTACCTATCAGGTAGTATCTTCAAGCTTATGTTGCATTGATTATTGCGAGTAATTCTTTTTCATGAACAGAGTAGTTTCTTTCTACAGATGATATTTTTCTTGAATGGTAGGTAATAGGTTAGTCTTCTTGTGAGAGTACAGCTCCAATTACATAATCTGAGATATCAGTAGTTACTACAAATTGTAGGTTCTGGTCTGGGCTTCCAAGGACATGTGCGGTTGTTAACTTTTCTTTTAAGGTTTTAAAGGCTATATCATGGTTTTCATTCTATTCTTAATTAATATTTATACCTGTAACTGTCAGATCATATAGGCATGCTACAATTTCTGTGTAATTCTTGATAAACCTTCAGTAGTATCTTGCTAGTCCTAGGAAGGATTGTATTTCCTTGATTGTTGTTAGTTTCTCCCATTTCTTGATTGTCTCGATTTTTATAGAGTCGACTAAAATTCCTTGTTCATTGATTCGATGTCCAAGATATATAACTTCTTTTTGTAAAAAGTTATATTTGCTGAGTTTAGCATACAGCTAATGTTTCCTCAGTATTTCTAGTACTTGGCAAAGATGTTGTAAGTGTTCTTCTTTTGTCCTGCTGTAAATCAATATGTCATCAATGTAGACAACTATGAATTCATCAAGTAGCAGTTTGAATATGTCATTCATTAGCCCTTGGAATGTTGCAGGTACATTTGTCAGTTCAAAAGGTATGACTTTCCATTCATAATGTCTGTATCAAGTTCTAAATACTATTTTTGGATTGTCTTCTTCAGCAATACAGATATGATAATATCCTGATCATAAGTCAATAACTAAGAATATGGTTACTCCTTTGAGTCTGTTGAATAATTTCATGATGTTTGATAATGGATATTGGTTCTTGATAGTTATATTATTGAGTTATCAATAGTCAATATATATTCTAATTTTATCCTTCTTTTTGATGAATATAATAAGTGCTCCAAAAGATGATATGCTAGGTTAAATAGATCCTTGTTCAATTAATTCTTCTAAGGTCTTCTTAAGTTCTTATAACTCTAGTCTGGATAATTGATAAATTTTCTTGAATGGTGGTTCTGTACAAGGTATTAAGTCAATTCAGTGATTAATACATAG
This sequence comes from Endogone sp. FLAS-F59071, assembly GCA_003990785.1. Lineage (NCBI taxonomy): Eukaryota > Fungi > Mucoromycota > Endogonomycetes > Endogonales > Endogonaceae > Endogone > Endogone sp. FLAS-F59071. Next base: position 6,652 of record RBNK01002768.1, on the reverse strand, counting down.
TAGTCCTTCTGACAAGTTTATAGGGAATTGATCTGTGAACTCAGTGATAAGTGGTTATAGAGATATGTCTAGGCTATTAATATCAATATCAGTTTTGGTAGTTATTTTAGTGATGTCCTTTTCTATAATAATGTAGCAGTAAACTATGTTATCTTTTTTAAGGTTTTGGTAGAATTTTTTGATGGAGTAGAGTCAGATCTTGCTGTTTCTTAATTTGGAGACTAGTTTGATATCTTTGTTTTGATGAGTAAACTCCATAGTTCTGCTTGGCTAGTCGATGTTAGGGTTCTTCTGATCTGGCCAACTTTTTCCAAATACTATACTTAGTCTGGGCATATCTATGATCTTGAAGTTTAATGTATCCTGATAAGATTCAATTAAGATTAGAAGATTTTTGGCAGTATAGGTAACTCATTGAGTTCCTCCATTAGCAACTTCAATAATTATTGCTGCTTCTTATAGTGACTTGATTACTTTGAGTTAATCCACTAATTGTTTGCTAATGAAGTTGCATGTTGCTCTATTATTGATTAGTATATTGACTGTTTCATTCTTCATTGTTCCTTTATAGAAAAGAAGTTCCGTCTTCTTTCTAAGTAATGATAAGGTTCTGTATTCTACTTTTTCTTCTATTTCTTCCACTTTTGTTTCTTCAATAGACCATATGTCTGTTGTGTCATTGATGGATCAGTCTGTTTTCTTTTCTTTGGTTGGTAGTTTTATAGCCTTGCATGCTTGTTTCACTTCTTCTTCCTCCTTTGCTAATTGTTAGATTTGTGGTTTTTTACTTTCTTCAATATAACTCCAGCATTTCTATACATTGTCTGCACAATAGGTTCTGTTTCCATAAGGACAGCATCTATATAGTACTATTCCTTGTGCTATCTTTAGATACCATCATTTGTCTTTGGTGAGTGTGGATTTCTTTTTGTCTGTTGATCCAAATCCTCCTGCAGCACGTTTGGTTTTTAGAAGTTATTCTATAACTTTGGCTATTACTGAGTTGTTAAGCTTGATGAATATAAATTGCACTAGCTTGGCTCCTTTGGTGACTCAGTATTTGTAGTAAGCTAATAAGTTATGAACTGTGAGTATGATTTCACTAGTATAGTTTGCATTAATAACTCCTACTTTGATCAAGATTCCTTCTTTGATTTTGCTGCTTTTATTCAGGATTTATATATAAGTTCTATTTGGTGGCTTTAAGGTGATTCCTATCTTGATCAGGAAAATCGATTCTGGTAGGATTAGTGCATCTTCATTTGTATAGATGTCATATCCTGCAGAGTTTGCTATTCTCTTGGTAAGTACTATAGTATCTGGGTACTTCTTTTTGACTAGAAAGTTGGTTTCATTGTTGGTTTCTTGTATCATATATAGTGTGATGGAACATTTTGTGATGACATCCAATTTGATCATGTGAGATCACAAGTCATATGACTTACAATAACGCTAAGACCTGTAGTATTGTTAAGACTTGTAGTGTTGTTGAGATCTGCAACCACACTATAACCTAAAATAGTATTTCGATCTGATATGTTATTTCATCACTCAATTACATTATAACCTGATATATCATTTTATTATATCTTAGCTAATCAATTTCTATCTTATATTTAGCCAAGCTAATCAGAAATTCAAGTAGTAACCTGGGTAGCTGCCCGTATAGCACCTTATAATTTCTTATAAATACCCTGCTCGCAATTATCAATAAAATTCGGACTGCAACAAGCTAAGGAAGCTTACAACAGACAACCCAAGGGACACTGAAGCCTTACTCAAGGAGTAAGCAATTAGATAGTTTTGAAATTCTAATAGATACACTTTATTTGATCAATCACATATAATTCTTGCTAGTTAACATCTACATCAACACCCTTCTTAAGATGCTACTGCATAACCCGCTAAGACCCCTAAAGCATATTTTCTACATCTGCTCAACTCCAAGTATTTCGCCGTTAATATATTTTAGTCCGTCATAATTGGTGCCGACTGGTAGGAAATCAATCGACACTCGACCGATTTGTTACCTATATTGCGTAACCGAACTTGCTGAAACCCATAGTAGAAGACAAAAGCAAGAATGGCACTACCACTGCCACCACCTGCATTACTACAACTACCTAGGAGAAGACTTCAAGAGGACGAAGAAACCATAGCAAATAGACTACCTACCTTTTATGGATATACTAAGGAATATGTCCGGGAATTCCTGGATGATTTGGAAAGCTACTTCGCAGCCAAAGGAATGGTCAGCACCCGATGGTTACCTATCCTGGCTGCTCAACTCAGAGGACCTGCAAGAGAAGCCTACCATGTGGCTCTAACGGATATAGCAGCTACCGGATTAGGAGGATTAATCCTCGCAGCCACAGCAGCAGCTAGAAATGCACCTACCACCGCAGCATTAGCCACTGCTCATTGGGATGTTACAAGAGCTTAGTTAGAAGAGAAGTATTTTACCGAACAGAAGCGGGAATCAATCAAGAAACAGCTATTCAACATGAAGATGTCAATCAATCAGTGCCCGGAAGACTGGGTTACTACCATCGATCAGTACATGCAACTCTGTGGAGAAACCAGCCCAGTTGTACAAGAAATGGTGTTCATGAATGGCTTACCCGCAGATCTCCAATGTCATATCAAGAGGTTTGGCCCTCGAAGAATGGAGGAGAAAGTCAGGATGGCACAGGCCTTTTGGGATACTGAGGCAGAACATTCGGCATCCCTATATGACAAGTTACTACAAGATTTACACAGGAAATTCAGCACTGGAATACCTGTAGTGCAAATGGTACCTGCATCAGCCGAACCACCTGAAGAGGACACCATTAAACTGACAGTGGTAGCAAAAACAGGAAAAACAACATACAAAGATGAAATGGAGAAGATTATCAAGATATTCTCAGAGATGACAGCACATATAGCCGATCTTGAAGCTAAGGTGATCTGCCAGAATAAGCAACCAAGAGGAACCTTTGTCGCTGAAGAATGCAATAGGACTGAGATAAATTGCTTTCTCTGCAGGAGACGTGGTCACTTTGCCAAAGACTGTCGAACTAGAAGTTGGAAGGAAGGATGAGAGAGAGAGGAAGTAAAGAAGGCCGACCATGCCAACATAGTGCAAGAAATCGAAGAAGAAGATGAAGAATTTGGTGAAGAATATCTGGAGGCCTACCCTGTCGAAACAGTTAGCCGCACTACCACTAGGAAGACTCCCTACCCAAGGAAGAAACCAACTCAAGAACCTGAGATTGTTATCAAGAAGCCTAAGAAGCCAACACAAAGGCAACAGTTGAATGAGAATCAATGGGACAAAGCCTTCAAACAAATAATACAACCTGGTGAGACAGTTACTTCAACCACTAGAGATGAAGAAATGATGGATCAGGAAGAAAATAAGGAGAAGAAGCCTAGGAGAGTTAGAGAATTCGAATATGACCCATGGTAAGACATTGCCAGTCAGAAGGCCAACATTACCTTTAAACAACTCTTCCAGATTGCACCATCAACAAAACAGAAGGTGAAAATGCAGATTACAGAAACCAAACCAACCATCCGATTCGAGGAAGTCAACACTACTGAAGAACAAGAGGAGCGAACCTATACCTCATCCGCCTACGTACAATGCAACATTGGAGGATTAGCATGCTCAGTCATTGTCGACACTGGAGCAGGAGTTAGTATCATCGCCAAACATTTCCTAGATCGCTTGGGATGGGATATTGACAAACCCACTACCTCTACCTTGGTTGTTGTAAGTGGAAAAAGCAGCATATCTCTAGGAGTACTCTGAGAAGTACCAGTTCAGTTTGGAACAGAAATAATCCCTGTTAGAATGGTTGTCACCGATGCACAATCCTATAATGCTGTCTTGGGCAACAGCTGGTTGAAGAAAGCTAAAGCAAGAATTGACTTGGATGCACAAAGGCTAATCTTCGTCAACCATGGAAGAAAGTTCAGCGTACCTCTGGATATTCAGAAAGGAGTAGTACCGAAACTCACTCAGAGACTGGAAGACGAAAGCGACACAGATGAAGAAATAACCCCCGGACAGGTGCACCTCAACTTGGTAGAAGAAGAAGAAGTGAACATAGTAATCCATAGTGAATACTGCCACCTGACACCTCTGGAGAAGAACCAGTTGATTGAATACAATATGAGAAACACTAGATGTCCATTTTGTGAGCAATGCATCTATTGTGCCAAGATGATATGCACCTGTAGTGATACGAAGTTGATACCTTATCAAGATACCTTGGAGATGCATTTGCCGACAGAAAAGAAGATCAGGAAACCAAGATTGTCGCAGACCCACTGAAGGACTCCACCCTCAATGAATCATGGACTGTATAATGGAAGAAACCCCCATCCATTCACAGATAACACTGGAGAAGTGTGGGACTGTTTCTGGACGAATATTGGATACATCGGCAAAGGACGTCTCTGGGGAAATCGCAACATCTACCTGCAAGGATGCTATTGAGATGAAGTCAATCCCTATGACCTCTGGGAATGCGAAAACTGGGTCAGATATCTGGACGAACCATATGATATCAACTACCACGGAACTTGGAAGGAATGTTATGATCAAGAACAAGAACAGACGATACCCGAAGAGAATGAAGATGAAGAAATACCCGAGGAGTGGAGCAATGAAGTTTACACTACTCAGACACCTATCGAAGTCAGAGCCTTATTCCAGGAAGATGATGAAGATGATGGACCTACCCTAATTGAGAAAAGCAACTCAGACTCGGAAGAAGAAATCATTGCACTCGAGGAAATAATTCACCCTGATGAACACATCAGCATGTGCTATTGGTGGTGGAAGGACTTGTGGCAAAACCTACCTCAGGACACAACTTACGAACAATGGAAGGAACCAAATGTCCCTACCTTTGAAGAAGTGTTCACAGTTGAAGAAAAAGATACAGCAACCCAAGTTAAGAAACTGATAGAAAGTGCAACCATACCGAAGAGAAAAACTGAAGGAGCCGCAGGTTATGATCTATATGCAGATGAAGATTGCACCCTAGAACTAAAATCATCAGCCTTCGTAAAAACTGGAATTGCTATCGCCCTACCACCTGGACAATGTGCGCAAGTATGGGTAAGAAGTGGACTCTACCACAATTCTGGAATAGAAGCCTTCCCCGGATTAATAGATGAGGACTATAGAGGAGAAATTGAGGTTGGACTAGTTAACCACAACTACAGCCAATTCAAAGTATACCAAGGCGATCGAATTGCCCAAATGGTGATTGTTAAATGTGAACAGCAACCTTTAAAAGAAGTAGAAAACTTAGAAGAAACTTGACGTGGAAGGAAAGGATTTGGATCGACTGGACAAGCAAATGTGATAATGGAAAGACTAGATGACCAGGAAAATGCCAAGAAGCACATCTACTCCCTCAACGAAAACCTGTTGCCGAATCAGAAGAAGCAGCTACAAGACCTACTGAAGGAGTATGAGGATATTATCATGATCAGTTTCAAGGACCTACTGGACCAAGCCTTCTTCATGCACCATATTGACACAGGAGATGCCAAACCAATCAAACAGGCACCCTACAGATTGCTGGCTAACTATCATGACTTTGTACGAAAGCATGTTCAAGAGCTATTGGAGTCAGGAGTAATTGTATGATCAAAGAGTCCTTGGGCATCACCTATCAGTATAGTACCGAAGAAGGATGGACAGAGAATGGTTATCGACTATCGCAAATTAAACTCAGTCACCAAGAAGCATACATATCCAATTCCGCACTCAGAAGACTTACAGAACATGTTGAAAAAGGTACAAATCTACTCAACCTTAGACTTATGGGCAGGATATAACCAAATTGGAATGATGCCTGAAGCATAGGAGAAATCAGCATTTGTTACACCATTTGGACAGTACGAATTTACAAGAATGTCCTTTGGACTTTGCAACGCACCCGCCACCTTCCAGGCTGCAATAAACGAGATCTTCTATGATTTGATTGGACATGGAGTGATTTGTTGAAATTTGATCTTCGAATGTGTGTGTTTGGAGTAAAGAGCGCACTGGCTAATGAAGCTAATATGTGTGTATTTATTAATGCTAAATTATGATTGGTCGATACAAACAAAGATCGTCTAAGTCACAATTGAGTGACGTATGATCGATCCTTGATGCATCGATCATTGATAGAAGAGATATAATAAGCTAATAATTACAACACTCCCCCTGCTTGATATATCTCGATAAAATAAATGAATAAAAAAAAGAATAAAAATAGTGTTCAACTGTACATCACAAATGTCATCCATGAAGTACATTCACTGCAAATTATTATATATAAAATACTACTTGAGTGATAAGAATGACGTGATAAAGAATATAAAATTTTTAAAGAAATAATGTTAGTTACGTAAGCCCATTTTTGCGATCAATGTTTCAAGTCTTGGTCGTGCAAGTGGCTTGGTTAATGCATCAGCTATCATTTCATCTGTTGCCATGTAAATGATATCTATTACCTTTGATTCAACTTTTTCTCAAATAAAGTGATACTGAATGTCGATATGCTTTGATCGAGCATGATTAATTGGATTTTTGGTGAGGGCGATTGCTGATTGGTTGTCTTCAAATAAGGTTGTTGCACAATTCGGCAAATATCCTAGCTCA
>RBNK01002767.1:0-10010 GCA_003990785.1 Endogone sp. FLAS-F59071 | reverse complement strand
CCTTTCTGTACAGTCTGCCTATAAAGGAAGTTTCAATAATAAGATTAGTAGCAGTGATAGAGTATTCAGCAAGTGTAATATTATACTAGACTCAGATATAGAATGTTAAAAAGCTTTCAGTTAGTCCTTGCTAAATACTTTACAGTTAATCCTTTAGGTTTTACTAAATGTTTAATATGTAGTAGGTAGTATGAAGCTAAGCTTTGGTTGTTGTAAGCTAGATTATATTAGAAGCAAGATTGATGATAGAGTTCAAGACTGTTGCTTCAATATTAAAAGTAATTTTGGCAGGTCTCTAAAGATAGTATATAGTATAACATATTGCTGAGCCTTAGTGTAGCTTTTGATAGCAGTGAAGAGTTTGAATCTCTGAAGAAACTATACAACTAATTTAGTAAATATGTAATCTATAAACATAATTAATTTTTCTATTATGATAAATAAGAGATTATTTGCTAGCTAAAATGTAGCATTGGTTATAGAAACCTACCCAGGTTTTTTATTAAATATAATATCAAATAACAAATAAATATAGGTTCTCTACCAGCTTACTTTAATGAGTAATAAAAAATATATATCAAATAAGATAATGAGAATAAAAGTGCTGATTTATATTATTTTAGAGCTATTCTGAGGCTTTTTTATATATACAATTAATAAGAAGACAACAATTTCAACTACTTTTTATTAAAGCAAAATATCAATATCAGAAAAATAGTTAATTAATTTATAAACTATTTTACTAAGAGCTGCAAACTATTTTACTAAAAGCTATAAACAAAATAGCTATAAATATGAATGCAAGTCATAGACTATAAACTATTATTAGCAAACAGCCATGAACTACTGTAAGAGTGATAGATATAAAAAGCAGTAACAAACACTTGCAGAAACATAATAAACAACTATGCCCCGATTCAACAATAACAAATACCTCCAAAGCCAAGTCATTGAAGCTTACTGAGCCTTAGAAGACCCTCCATCTGAACTATTACCTGAGGAAGGATCTGCCCTATGAAGGACTCAAATAATAATGAAAAACATCGACATTGCTCAGAAATGACAAACACAAGATGAATTTCAGGCCTACTATAAGATTGCTAGGATCTAGGAAAAAGATCTTGAATATGTATGGGACCAACGATATGCAGAAGCATGCAAATGAGCACTACATCAAGGGATTCCCCTCCAATCTCAAAGGATTGCCCTTCAGATTTACGGACTCTTCTAGTTTCGACCAGCCGCCTTGAAAAGACTTACCAAAATTGGACTATCTGCATTTCACCAACTATCTCAAAATGCCTTTGAGGAACTTAAAGAAGAAATCCATGTAGTACAAAGAGATTTCGACCAATTGGAACAGTTCCTTAATTTGTGAAACCTTTTAACCATCTTAAACCTTTCAACCATCTTAAATCTTTAACCGTCTTAAATCTATAACTTATATAACTCATTATATCATATAAATTCATAATTAGTTTATATTCTGAATAGTCAATAGTTTCGAGAGTAGTAACAGAGCAGCTACCCATATAGCATCTCGAGAAATTATATAAATATCTCTTAAATCTTTATTCAATAAACCTTAGTTCAATAGCAGTACACACTCAAGATCCCTTTGAGAGCTAAAGATCTCACCTCTTCTACACACATCAAGAGCGCTAAAGACTATAAGTCTGAAATTCACAATTAATAACCTTATAAAGAAACAAAGTACTTTCGATACCTTAGAAACCTTGTGATGTACTCGGAGATTCCTAAGTCCAATACAGATTAGTATCATCAGATGCTTCCTCACAGGCAGTTTTAGAAGAAACCCCCTTACAACTTGGTAGCAGCAGTAACGAAAAATCATTATAATAATCAGAAACATACTACTAATATTTTTACAAAGGCCTAGAATTACCAATTCCTTTTAGACATGACCGACATACTCGGAGTGCTACTAAAAACACTACACACATCTTACTTTCAACAGTCAGAGAGGCTACATACATCACGGAACCCTTCAAGTGGACACAATATCAGCAACTGCTATGAAGTACTGATTCAACAACAGTAGCTCGTTTATGAGGCGAAACATACCTTGAACTCTACAACAAACTTTTAGAAGAATTCGAAAACCCTCTTACAACTGAAGCCTACTTCGAAGCATTTCAAGATTTCCTCTATGAAAATATCAAAGGAGATTGTGATATTGTTTCCATCACATGAGCTAAACACCAATTTACCAACCTTACAACTACTGTACAAGGATATAATAATCGTCAAGTGATCAAAGAGTAGATTACTGACTCACAATTTGATTATTCAACACACCGAGGCACTGTTTACTACAGAATTGCAAATAGATTATTTGAGAAATTAGTAGTAGAAGATCTCACATGGTTTGCCAAAACAACACCATTAGGATCAACTGTATCTATCACACCACTATCAATCGAGGAACCTATCAATCTCACAACATCTATATTCCAACATACATCCAGACTGAGCAAACTAACATTTAGAGAAGCAACCAATATAAGTGATTTGCATGAACCTGATACAACCATCTATCATAACGCTAACACTGCATTTATTGAAAACGCCAATACAACTATTCGAAGAATCACACTCGAAGCTGACATACTTGAAGAATCAGAAGACCTCGACTCAGAAGACGAAATATTTGATCACGAAGTTAGAAAATACATCCAACAAACAAACAGAGGAGAAAACGAACTTCCAACATCACCACTACTTGCACTAACTACATTTACTGATATAATGGCCGATGCTGCAATCACCGCACTGACCACACAAGTAGCAGCCTTAACTGCACTTGTAGGACAAGTAGCACAACTCAGTCAGACAACCAAAGCAGTCAACCTACAACCCTTTGATGGAGAGGCCAAAGAAGTTGCTGCATTCATATCAGCCATTGAAGCCAATTACAATACCAACAGCTGGAATGATGATCGAGTACCAGATAACAGACTCACCAATAACGTCAATCATATACCTGAACAAGTATATGCCAAGTCATATGTACAGGTCAATAAAATTGCTGGATTTCTCAGAAAATCGGTAGCAATCTGATGGCAAAATCTGCCTAGAAAACCTTTAATCTGGTAAGATACAACTTTGGTAGCAGCTCAAGTAGCTGGACTGGCCCAACCAGAATATCTAAATATCCCTGTCCAACAAGGTCTTAGATCCTTACTGATTGACAAGTTCCATAGTAGTGCACATATCGCTGAAGCAAAGAAACAACTAGCTACAGCAAGATTCAACACCGAAGGAAGCAAAACCTTTGAAGCTTTCACCGCAAAAATCGATACCGATCTCATCATTATTGGGATGCCTTATAATGATGACAATCACATTACTTGTAGTGCACGAGCCAACACCTTATTCAAGACCCTTCCACAGTGGCTGGAAACTCGCATTAAGGAGAGAGGGAGCCTATGTGCTTATGAACAATAGTGTTTCAGTATGGTCATCAAATCAGCATGTACAATTCTATCAGCACAACAAACACGAACAGAAAACAAGAATCATAACTCTGGCTCAAGTAGCAAACCAACAACTGGTACTTACTGTCAAGAAGGATTCAACCCCCAAGGAGGATTCAGAGGAGGATGAGGAAACTACAATAATAACTCAACATGGCAAAACAATTTCAAGAAGGATGAAAACAAGGATGACTAGAAGAAAACAAAGACCTGCTTCAACTGTGGAAGATGAGGACATATCGCACCTGAGTGTAGAAGTACCCATACTATTTTAGAAGAAAAGATCACAAAGAAAGAAGAAATCAAAGGCACAAGCAAAAGCATGACTGCCAAAGAAGAAACAGATCCTAGAGATATCAGCCGACTGTACGTAATTAAAGAAAAATACGGCCAAGGATACCGCAAGTTGAATGAGCAAGAACAAATCACCCTTATCAATTGGAACATAGTGCAAACAAGATGCCCATTCTGTGATCAACACATCTATTGCGCAGAATACATGTGCAACTGTTCAACAACTCACCTCATACTGGATGAAACCAAAGTAGAAGACTTCCTCACCATCAAAAAGAAGGATCAAAGAATAAAACTGCAACCAAGACACTGATAGATACCACCAATGAATAATGGACCCTATCATGGTAAGAATCCACACCCTTACACTAACAACACTGGAGAAATTTATGACATTTTCTAGAGAAGCTATCAATACATTGGTAAAGAAAAGTTCTGGGGAGACAAGAAGAGATATGAACAAGGAGTATATTGGGACGAAATCTACCCACAAGATCTTTGGACTATCTATGACTCATCTACTATCGATGGCAAGGGATGCGACCCAGCCTACAATGGCACTTGGCAGGAACTGGCCGATATTGAAGAAGAAAGGCAAGAAGATGAAGAAAAAGAATGGGAAGAATCATTAGAAGATGAATGACTATATATGATATAAGAAACCAATAACAAAACCAACTTCCTAGTCGAAAAGAAGTACCCGGATGCTATAGTACCTACCAAGGGAATAGCAAACTCTGCAGGATATGATATCCATGTAAACGAAGATGCACTAATTCCACCAGGATCGATTTTTCTGATCAAAACAGGAATCGCTCTAAAGCCACCAACTGGAACTTATATACAAATCCTGGATAAAAGCAGCAAAATCAAGGAAGGAATCTCGATCAAAGCAGGAGTTATTGATGCAGACTACACTGGTGAAATTATACTTACAGTTTACAACTTATCAGCTCGCCACAAATACCGAGTCACTAAAGGAGCCAAGCTAGCACAATTCATATTCATCAAACTGGACAACTTGGTAACAGCCAAAGTCATAGAACAACTTTCGAAAACCGAACGAGCTGCAGGAGGATTTGGTTCAACAGACAAAAAGAAACCTATACTCACCAAAGATGAGTGCTGGTATCTAAAGATGGTACAAGGAATAGTACCATATAGATGCTGTCCTCATGGAAACAGAACCTACTGTGCAGACGACGCCTGGAAATGCTGGAGTTGTATTGAAGAAAGCAAGAAACCACAAATCCAACAATTAGCAAAGGAGGAAGAAGAAGCAAAATAAGCATGCAAAGCTATAAAATTACCAACCAAGGAGAAGAAAATAGATTGGTCAATTGAAGATACAACAGACATGTGGTCTATTGAAGAAATGAAAGTGGAAGAAATAGAAGAAAAAGTAGAACATGGAACCCTATCATCACTCGGAAAGAAGACAGAACTTCTCTTCTATAAAGGAACAATGAAGAATGAACAGTCAATGTACTGATCGACAGTGGAGCAACCTGCAACTTTATCAGCAAACAGCTAGCTGATCAACTCAAAGTAATCAAGTCACCTCGTGAAGCAGCAATGATTGTAGAAGTCGCTAATGGAGGAACCCAATGAGTAACCTATACTGCCAAGAACCTTCCAATATCAATCGAATCATACCAGGATACATTGAATTTCGAAATCATAGGCATGCCCGAACCAAGTATAGTATTTGGAAAAAGTTGGCTAGATCAGAAGAATCCTAACATTGACTGGCCAAGCGGAACTATGGAGTTTACTCATCGAAACAAGGATATCAAATTGGTCTCCAAATCAAGAAATGGTAAGATCTGACTCTACTCAGCTAAAAAATTCTACCAATATCTTGAAAAAGATGATATAGTTTACTGCTGCATTATTACGGAAAAAGACATTGCTAAAATTACCACCAAAACAGATATAAATATTAATAGCCTGGATATATCTTTACAACTACTTATCACTGAATTTGCAGACCGATTTCCTATAAACTTACCAGAAGGACTACCACCAAAATGAAGTATTGATCACCGAATTGACTTAATACCTAGCGCAGAACTACCATTCAAGAAAATTTATCAATTATCCAGACCAGAGTTACAAGAACTCAAGAAGACTCTAGAAGAATTAATTGAACGAGGATCTATTCAACCTAGTATATCACCTTTCGGAGCACCTATTATATTTGTCAAAAAGAAGGATGGAATTAGAATGTGCATTGACTATCGACAACTCAACAATATAACTATCAAGAATCGATACGCATTACCCAACATCATGAAATTATTCGACTGACTCAAAGGAGCAACTATATTCTCGGTAATCGACTTATGATCAGGATATTATCAGATCCGCATTGCTGAAGAAAACATCCTGAAAACAGCATTTAGAACCCGATATGGACATTACAAATGGAAAGTCATGCCTTTTGGACTGATAAACGTACCTGCAACATTCCAGGGACTGATGAATGACATATTCAGACCACTACTCGACGAATTCGTAGTTGTCTACATCGATGACATACTGATCTATAGCAAAACAAAGGAAGAACACTTACAACATCTCTGCCAAGTACTGGAGATCCTGAGAAAACATCAGTTATATGCTAAACTTATCAAGTGTAACTTTTTACAAAAAGAAGTCGCATATCTTGGATACTGAATCAATGAACAAGATATTCTAGTTGACCCTGCAAAAATCGAGGCAATCAAGAAATGGGAAAAACCAATAACAATTAAAGAAATATAATCCTTCCTAGAACTAGCAGGATACTACCGAAGGTTTATCAAGAATTATGCAGGAATTGTAGCATGCCTACATGATCTAACAGTTACAAGCACAAATGTTATTCAAGAATGGAATGACAACCATGACACAGCCTTCGAAACTTTGAAAGAAAAGTTAACAACTGCACCTGTCCTTAGAAGCTCAGATCAGAACCTACAGTTTGTAGTAACTACCAACACCTCTGATTATGCAATTGGAGCTATACTTTTACAAGAAGACCAACCTATTGCCTACCATTCAAGAAAAATATCATCTGCAGAAAGAAATTATCTTGTTTACAAAAAGGAGTTACTTGCAATAATCGACACAATGCAAGCTTGGAGACACTACCTGATAGGCAACAAATTCCTGATCTATACAGATCATGAATTACTTAAATACCTGAACAAACAGCCGACCCTCTCCACCTGATAAGCGTGATGGATGGATCATCTCAACAATTATTACTTTGAAATAATCTATAAACCTAGAAAGCTAAATGTTGTAGCAGATGCATTATCCTGCTAATAACAGGAGGATGAACAAATTAAAGCTATCATCGAAATCATAAACAACTGGATACAAGAAATTCAAGAAGGAGTTCGGATAGACAAAGAAGCATAGAAAATTATAGAAGAACTCAACACCAAACCAGATATGACAAACAAATTCAAGATCCGAAACAACAACCTCTATTATGAAGATCGACTCTTCATACCATCAAATCTTCGTATTAAGATTCTACAAGAACACCACGATATACCCTTAGCAGGCCACTTTGAATTCGATAAAACTTATGAAGCACTCATCAGAAATTTTTACTAGCCGAAAATGTTTATAAGCACTAAGAGCTTTATAGCTTCTTGCGACACTTGTCAACATAACAAAACACTCAGACAATCACCCGCTGGACTACTACAACCACTACCTATACCTGCCAAAAAATGGGAACAAATCAGTATGGATTTCATTGTCCAACTGCCGAAAACAATATCTGGAAAAGACGCAATAACCATCTTCGTTGATTGACTCAGCAAACAAACTTACTTCATTGCAAGCAAAACAACTAATACTGCACCGAAAGTAATAAAAATATTTTTTGACAATATTTTTTGCCTATATGGACTACCACGAATTATTATCTGTAACTGAGATCCAAAGTTTACAAGCAACTTTTGGCAATCGCTATTCAAAACACTTAGAACAAAAATAGCACTCTCAATTGCATTTCACTCACAGACCAATGGACAAACAGAACGCATGAACCAAACATTGGAACAAATGCTTAGAACTTATATCAACTATTGACAGAATGATTGAGACGAACACTTAACTACCACTGAATTCGCATGCAATAATGCTCAGCAAAAGTCAATGAAACTATCACCATTCTTCCTAAATTATGGCTATCACCCACTGATACCAGCAACTCTATTACTGGAAAAGATTGAATTGACAGTACAAGTCATTGATGACTTCACCACACAAATGACCGACCTGCTGACTAAAGCACAAGATGCAATTCATGAAGTACAAGTACAATAGACAAGATACACAAATGAAAAAAGGCATGAAGAATCATTTGAGATAGACGAAATGGTCTTACTGTCCTCAAGACATATCACATTATGACAATTATCTAATCAACCTTCAAAGAAACTTCAGAATAAGTTTCTTAGACCATTCAAGATTATCGCAAAAATATCAGCTGTTGCTTACAAACTGGAGTTACTACCAACAATGAAGATTCACCCTGTGTTTCACATATCACTACTGAAATGTTACACACCAAATAATGACAATCTATTTCCGAATAGACAAGTCATACCACCTGCACCAATTTTGGTCAATGACACAGAAGAATTTGAAGTAGAAGAAATCTTAGATTAATAGATTATCAAACAAGGCAACAGATTGACACTATAATACCTAATCAAGTGGAAAGGATACCCCTTACACGATGCTATATGGGAACTGCTTAGCAATCTGACAAATGCAGATGAAGCACTGGAAAAATATCACAAGTCCTTACAGAAATAGTGTGGACGCTATTTTCTCAAAGAGGGAAGAGTTGTAAGAGTGATAGATATAAAAAGCAGCAACAAATACTTGCAGAAACATAACAAACAACTATGCCCTGATTCAACAATGACAAATATCTCTGAAGCCAAGTCATTGAAGCTTACCGAGCCTTAGAAGACCCTCCATCTGAACTATTACCTGAGGAAGGATCTGCCCTATGAAGGACTCAAATAATAATAAAAAACATCGATATTGCTCAGAAATGACAAACACAAGATAAATTTTAGGCCTACTATAAGATTGCTAGGATCTGGGAAGAAGATCTCGAATATGTATGGGATCAATGACATGCAGAAGCATGCAAACAAGCACTATATCAAGGGATTCCCCTCCAATCTCAAAGGATTGCCCTCTGGATTTACGGACTCTTTTAGTTCCGACCAGCCGCCTTGAAAAGACTTACCAAAATTGGACCATCCGCATTTCACCAACTGTCTCAAAATGCCTTTGAGGAACTTAAAGAAGAAATCTGCATAGTACAAAGAGATTTTGACTAATTGGAACAGTTTCTTGATTTGTGAAACCTTTTAACTATCTTAAACCTTTCAACTGTCTTAAATCTTTAACTGTCTTAAATCTATAACTTATATAACTCGTTATATCATATAAATTCATAATTAGTTTATATTCTGAATAGCCAATAGTTTCAAGAGTAGTAACAGGGCAGCTACCTGTATAGCACCTCGAGAAATTATATAAATATCCCTTAAATCTTTATTCAATAAACCTCAGTTCAATAGCAGTGCACACTCAAGATCCCTTTGAGAACTAAAGATCTCACCCCTTCTACACATATCAAGAGCGCTAAAGACTATAAGTCTGAAATTTACAATTAATAACCTTATAAAGAAACAAAGTACTTTCGATACCTTAGAAACCTTGTGACATACTCAGAGATTCCTAAGTCCAATGCGGATTAGTATCATCAGATGCTTCCTCACAGGCAGTTTTAGAAGAAACCCTCTTACAACTATCCTAGAACTCCACTAAAACAATATTGTGAATCTTGAATACCTCTAGAACAATATCATAAACCACAAACTAGCTAGAACAGCCTGCAAACAGCCTGTAAACAGCCTATGAGCATAGATACTAGTTATAGATTATGAACTGAAAATAGTTTTCTAATGAAGCTATTTATACAGAATAATAACCAGGAGTGCAAATATAAATACTATTATAGAAAATAAAAGAAGAGGAAAGGAGATAGAGAATTCGAGCTCAAATACCTAAAAATATAAGGGTTAGAATAGAAAATGATTTTATAGAGCTATGCAATCCAAGAAGTTATAATATTCATATATCACTAATATATATAGTATATAAGATGCCAAGGCTCAATGAAGTCATATA
>RBNK01002766.1:0-10012 GCA_003990785.1 Endogone sp. FLAS-F59071 | reverse complement strand
GCACTAGCCATAGTTAACTGGAGAGCTGCAACCTAAAAGAACCTAGCCATGAATGACCTTATTGAACAAATGAGCAAGATGACTGCACATATCTCAGATCTAAAAAGGTAAATCAATGTATAGTGACTAGTTTAACAATTTATAGCAAATCCAACCCCTGCAACTGGATCAAATACATATCTGATTGGGAACCCAAGATACTTCAGATATAACTAGAATGGGTATATATTCAGAGACTATACTCAGCCAAACACAAGAATATGTAGGAGATATAGAGAAAAAGGGCACCATGCTTCAAGATATATGACTGAAACAAGTAGGATTGCTTGACCAGGAAATCAAGAACAAACATAGATAAATGTTGTCACTTTTGAAGAAGAAGACTTCAATAGTAAAGATGAGTACAGTCAAGTAGAAGTATTTCTAGCTATATAGGAAAAACAAAAACCCAGATATCTTAAGAAAGCAAGATCTTTCTATATAATGAAAACCCTATAAATAGTACAACAAGTACAAGAATACAAATTTGATAATGATAAACAAGATAAGCTCTTTGAAGAAGAAGTCAACTATATTATTCAAGAAGATACACCAATGTCTGAGACACCTATGAGTAAAGGAACTAAAGAATGTAAGTTATGAAAATCTAAGAAAGATAGTCTTAATATCTGAAAAGAAATAGAGGATATAATAATCCTAGTCAAAATAGAACAACTTGTTAAATTCCCAACATTCTAGCAGTAAATCTGAAAAAGGATAAGTAATATACAACCTGAATATGAGATGGTTAAAATTAATATAGTACAGTAATCAGAAGATAATGAACTACAGAACTGATTGAGGAAATTACAATACTATGTATTATCAACACAGGCACTAGAGGATGCATTATTAGCAAAACAATGCTTAACTAACTTAGATAGCAGATTGAAAAAGCAATAACTATGATAATTATAGTAGCAGATAGACACATTACAATACCACTTGGCAAAGTATATGAATTACCTATCTACTTTGGTAAACTTATTATTCCAGTATCAGCAATAGTAGTTAATACAACATCCTATAATCTCATTATTGGAAACAATTAGTTGAAAAAGATATAAGCAGTAATTGACCTCAGCATATATAAGATGTGAATTACTTGAAAAGAATATTGCTATAAAATACCTATTGACTTAGAAAGAGAAGTTTGCCTACAGATGATATTAGAAAACTATTTTCAGTTTGTAATCTATAACTAGCATCTGTACTTATAGGTTGTTTACAAGCCATTTATAAGCTATTCTAGCCAGTTCGTAGTTTACAATATTGTTCTAAAGGTGTTTATAATTTATGATATTGTTTTAGCAGAGTTCTAAAGTAGTTTGTAGCTATTTGCCAATAATAGTTTATAGTCTATAACTAGCATCCATATCCATAGCTATTTTGTTTATAGCTCTTAGTAAAATAGTTCACAGCTCTTAGTAAAATAGTTTATAGATTAATTAACTATTTTTCTGATGGATAAAAAGTAATGAGGAAGGTAAACAAAAGGAGTTCTTTATAATGCAGATCATATAAACCAACCAGAAGTCCAAGCTATTGGAACAAAAAAGCAAATAAGTTACTAGATTCAACCTCTCTACTGTTAAGGATATTGAACTATAACCTAGAGAGTCATGCATAGTTGAAACAGGAATTGCTACAAGAATACCCTAAGAGCACTATAATCAGATCAAACTAAAAAGTTCTTTTATAATAGCTAGAATTACAATTGATATAGGAGTTATTAATATAGACTATACTAGTAAAATCAAAATAGTAGTTATTAACCAATATTAATTCAATATAACTAAACTTTATGGAGAAGACTAAGTTGTGCAACTTATCATCATACCCATCTAGACTAACAAAGTAGTAGAAGTAAATAATCTTAAAGAAATGACTAGAGAAAATAAAGAATTTGGATCAACCAGAGTTAATATTGCAAAAGTAGTAATAGATCTTAAGCATATACTCAAGACAGCAAACAAGAAGGTCTATATATTCAGGAAACAACTTAGTGAAGAAGAAAAAAAGAAATTAAAGATACTCATTAATAAATATTCTAATATTTTTATAACAACCTTTAAAGAGATTAACTTGAAACTGCTAAAGCACTTCTATTATATTAATATCTAAAGATACTTACTAATCAAATATACACTATACTGAACACTATCTGTATATATTGAATAATAATAAGAAGAAATCGATGATATAGTTAAAGAAGGAATAGTAGCCAAAACAAACAGTTTATAGAGATTTTCAAATATTATTGCACTAAAGAAAGGGCTAGAACTTGGAATCTTCATTCTAAGAATGTATACTAATTTTAGAAAGCTTAATAATATCACCAAAGGAGATACCTTCCTGATACCAAGAATTGACAATATATTTTCAAAAATACTAGTTTGTATATTACTCTTAAATATAATTAGTAGTGTGAGGATGAGACTCTGGGATCAGCAAAATATGGAAGATTGAAGAGCTCAATCAGGAATCAGTAGCTGGGCTAAGTTCTGTATATACAGGGGATTAGAGAGTGTATAAAGTAAAATATAGGGGAATAATACTAGAAATTCAAAGGGTTATATGTATCTTATGAGGCACAAAGGATGGTAAGTCCTTAGATGTGTTTCAACAATCAAGTTAATCTGTCAATGTCCAAAAGCAATGTATCTCAATATATCTTGGCTTAAAAATCACTAAGTAAATACTTTCTTTACCAGTTTCATTCAGGTCTTAGACTTTATATTTGGGCTTAAGCTTAGGCAAAGATTTATTGAATGAAAATAAAGAGGGTATTTATACAAAACTTGAGGGATAGTACTGAATATAATAATAATATATCAGAAATTGCTAAGGAATTGTAGATCAAGATCCTCATGGATGAATTGGACTGTGATTTCTGAAATTGGAGTAAAATTACTAATTTCAGAGTGGTGGTTGTTGACAGCCTGGTAGTCGGTGACAGCCTGGTAGTCAGTGATAGCCTAGTAGTTGGTGTGGCAAATGTACTAAAAACCGGTCGTTCATTCGTTCGTTCGTATGTACCAATTGAGAATGCTCAGAGTGTCAGACGCGATATCTCCCTTTGCGTATCCTTACTACAGCTAATCGTGCTGTGCTCTTCAGGCTTTACTACGACTGATATTGAGATATTCCAAGACTCTGTGCAAACTGATTTATTCGGATAGAAATAGAGGGGGTATTTATACAAAACTGATAGAACTGAATGGACAGAATAATAAAGACTTCGCTACAAGTATGACTCGATAACTATGAATAATATTGCGTCGATAAAAATGAGATCGGTCGCCAAAAACTACGTTCGTCGCTGGTGGCAAGATCGCTCGCTAAAAACGACACTAACCGAAAATAGAAGAGTACAGGATGTTACGGTAACTCCTAAATCAAGCGTAGTACAAAATTCGTGAAAATCAGCCAAGTTGAGGGTCGGTCGTCACATCTGGGGGCTCAACTGGGAATGTCTCATCCTCGAGACTAGATAAAAGCGTAGTAATTTCATTTTCGATGGCCTGACGGATTTGAGCAATCTCCGCATATGTAAGTTTGATGATGTCAATAGTTTTTCCATAGAACCTGGATAAAACCCATTCGTATCCGAGAAAGAGCGCGTAGGTCCTGTCGGCTATATCTTTTTTGAATTTTGACAATGGCATCTCCTGTTTCTGTAAACGGCGTCGAAGGTAGCAAGCACGCCCTTGATGGAACCTGATTGTAACGTCGGTGACTCGGCTTTGATTACATAGCCATTCATGATACTGTCGCGTCAGGATGAGGAGTTTTTTAGGGTCTTCCTCTTCATCCAGGGGAACTAGGTCGATCGAGTCTGGTTCCCTCATCAGGGCCTCCTTGACTGCTTTCTCTACGTCCTTTCTGTGGTTGCGTCTGTTCGGCATGATAGATCTTGATTTTGCTTCAGTGGACAGGAGTGGGGAGAATAGAACTGTTGAGTCTCCTGAGCCAAATTGTGCTTTCTTTTATAGCCTGTACGTAGTATGGACCTTCCCACTTCGGTTGTAATTTAGCCGACCATGATGATTCTACAATGTTTCGGTATACGAGGACTTGATCTCCGATATGCAAGGGGGTTGCATTTGCCTTCTTGTTTTGGTTCGTCCATTGTCTTTCCTGCGCCTTGTCGATGAATACGGATGCCTTTTTTCGGATTAATTGTAGTCTGCTGATATCTCGTGCGACATAAGCCCATAAACGATTGTCATATGTTCCTTTATCCTTTTCGGGGTGGTGGAACTCTCGGTTTGGCAATCTCCCATACACAAGTTCGAAGGGGCTGAACTTTGTTGATGCTTGGCGAATGGTTCGAACCGCAAAAAGAGCGCTGTCAAGATAATGGTCCCACGTTGCTTCTTGATCGATAATCTTTGCTAAGATATTCTTGACCGTCTGGTTGGTGCGTTCGGTTTGACCATTTCCCTGCGGATGGTATGACGTTGTTCGGATATGCTTGATGTGGTAAGTCCACTCGAGTTCCCTGATTAATTCATTCAGAAACTCCATGCCTTGGTCGCTAGTCATTTCCTTTGGCACTCCATGTCGGCAGATAATATCAGTGTGCAAGAATTTGGCTACTGTCTGTGCGTCCGCGTCTTCAACTGCTGTCGCCTCCGGATATTTTGTAAAGAAGTCTACTGCTAATATAATATATCTTTTTCCCGTTAATGTTACTGGCATGGGTCCCATGACGTCTATTCCAATGTGTGAGAATGGCTCAGCCTTGATGGTTGCCGAAGCGGCTCGGGGCATGTCTTTGGCTCTTGCTCGTTTTTGGCATATGTCGCAATTTCGTACAAAGTTGATTACGTCGTCTTGCATTCCGGGCCACCATGCCAAGTTCCTGAGTCGATATAAGGTATTGTCCTGGCCTACATGTCCAGATAACGGATGATTATGCGCTAATGATAAAATGTTTGATGCGTCCTTCTCCTGAATTACTGGAATAATGTGTCCCTTCTTTTTTCGATATAATAAATTGTCCTGAATTTTGTACTGCCTGCCGGTGGTTAATAAAATGTTCTTCGTCCAATCCTCCATATCTTCCCTAATTTCCCTCCTCGTCAACCAAATCACCAGATCATAGTACAGTGTTGCATTCATTGCTGCGCCCCGCCTTGGGCATCCAATAGTGGCATTCTGCTAAGTGCGTCGGCATTCTGATTTGTCTTTCCTTTCCTGAACTTTACCGTGAAATCGTACTCTTGAAGCGTCATGATCCACTGTGCGTACATTCCACTTGGATCGGGTCTGTTGAACAACCATTTAAGTGCCGAATGGTCTGTGATGACTTCGAAGTGTCGTCCGATGAGGTAATATCTGAACCACTTGACTGCCCATACGACTGCGAGGCACTCCAGTTTGGTTGATTCGTAATTCTTCTCCGCGCCGTGCATTCCTCTACTTGCATAACAAATCACTCGTTCTAAGCCCTTGGTGTCGTCTTGTGAGAGGATTGCTCCCACTCCTATTGCGCTTGCATCGGTATAAAGCTTGAAAAGCTTCATCCAGTTTGGTTTTGCCAGTACGGGTGCGGTTGCCAGAGCCTTCTTTAATGCATTTAGCGCCTCTTACTCAAGTTCGTTTTGTTCTTCGTCGATTTCCACCCAGTTGTAGCTTTTTGTGAGGGTTGTGTACAGCGGTTCGGCTAAGCTTGCGAAATTGCGTATATACCGTCGGTAGTACGAGGCTAGTCCCAGGAAGGCGCGCATTTCTGTTCGGTTGGTCGGTTTCTTGAACTTGGTAACGGCTTCCACTTTGGCTGGGTCGGTTTGGATTCCTTCTTTGTCGATAATGTGCTCTAGTATCGTAACTTTTTCCGCAGTGAATGTACACTTCTTTGGTTTCAAATAAAGGCCTTCAGTTCTCATCCGGTTGAATACCTCACGTAATGCCTTGATGTGGTCCGGGAATGTTACCGTGAATATCGTAATATCGTCAATGTACACCAATAGTGTTTTTCCAACGAGATCTCCGAATATTTTGGTCATCATTTTCTGGAAGCTGGCCGGGGCATTCTTGAGTCCAAACGGCATTCGTAGATATTTCCAATGGCCTTGTGGGGTTACGAAGGAAGCGATTTCTTGCGATTCTTCATCAAGTCCCATTTGATAATATCCGCTGGTCATGTCGAGAGTTGTGTAGAGGCTTGCACGGACTGGTATCTTTGAAAAGGTATTGTCGATTCTTGGTATCGGGAAGGCATCTCCTTTAGTGATGTCATTTAGTTTCCTAAAGTCAGTACACATCCTTGGAGCAAAGGTTCCAGCTTCTAACCCTTTTTTGGGTGTGATGACGTTTGGGAATCCCCATGGGCTGTCCGTTTCAGCGGCCATTCCTCCTTTGACCATATCGTCGATTTCTTTTTGTTGCCATTCGATGTATGCCGGCAGTGTTCAGTATGGTGCGCATTTGATCGGAGGGTGCCCTTGGACGTTGATGTGATGAAAATGCTTTGGCAGTTTCAGATTGATTTCTTCGAAGGTTGTTGCGAATATGTCAGAGTACTCGTCGATAAGCTCTTGCAACTCCTTCTTTTCTTTCTCGCCGAGTTGTTCTCTGAAAGTGTACGTCTTCTTGTTCGCTGTCTTGGGTGCGTGCTTGAGTTCCGTTACGATTTTCGCAATATTCATTCCAGTAGATCCAAACCCTTTATCTCCTCTGGTCGTTTCTTCGAGATTGGTTACTTCTACGGCCTTGTCTGTCCAGATAGGTATGATTATCAACTGCGCAATTCGATCTCCTCCATAAAGTTTGGCTATGTTAAATCGATGTCGGTTGACAACTACAATCTTGATTTCGCCTGTGTAATCTGCGTCGATAACTCCTGCATCAATCGTAATTCTGGCAACTGCTAGAGAACTCCTTGGTTTGATTTGACCGTAATGTCCTTGAGGTATTTTTGCGGCGATTCCTGTCCCAACTACACATGATTCTCCCGGTTGTAGTTCGATGTCTTTGACGGTAGATAAATCAAATCCTGCGGCTTGTTCACTTTTTCTCTCCAAGGGCTTGGCCTTCTAGTTAGTTCGTACGATCTGCATCATGAAGAATTCTTTCTGTTCATCCTCATCATCGCTTTCTATCATTTGCGGGCGAACTCCTCTTTCTAAGTCAACAGGTATTTCGTAACGTCATCCTTTCCATGTAATTCGCATTTTGCATGCGCCGAGGTCGATCACTGCTCGTACCTTCTTCAACCAATTGTTTCCAATGACCAGGTCGTAGGATGTGGTGTCGACCACCATTGCTGATACTGGGATAATAAGTTTACCAAAACGAATCGGTAATTCATGCACCTTACCGAGCGGTGTTGCGACATGTCCGTCAGCTACTACGATTGTCATAGTTGTGGCCTCTTCGATTTGCCACCCAAGTCGGTCGAGCATCGTCTTGCTGATAATGCATCCTCCAGCGCCTGTATCGATAATGCATGGCATTGTAATTTCTTCAATCTGACATTGCGAGTATGCCGATGAGTTTTGTAGTTCATCATCCTCCGATTGTTGCGTTGCGTTGATCTCCACTACTTCATAACCAGGTTGTGCATCACTTATTCCTTTTCGAATTTGCTGTCGGAAGGTTGGGAATTCAGCGAGTTGTCCTATTTTGACCGGAATGGTCATGTCCTCCATTTCTTTCCATACATCTAAGCCGTATTTCTTGGATTTTCGCAGTTTTCATTCCTTGTTTCCTTCACTCACAGGTGCTTCGGACATCGGTGTGTCTTCTCGAATAATTCGGTTCACTTCTTCTTCGAAAAGTTCGTCTTGTTCGTCACCGTCAAATTCTCGCTCTTATGCTTGTTGTGCTACTCGTGGAGTTTTCATTGTATAAGGTGATCCTGCCTTTTTGGGACGTCCAGGTTTTCGTTTTTCTTGGGCAGCCGGGAATGCTTCTACTTGGGTGTACTCGTCTTCGCTATCGAAATCTTCTTCTTCAAAGGTGACGACATTTATCTGGGTTCATCCTTGAGTTCTTGATTGGGCGATTCGGCTTGTTTCTGTCATGCACCTTGCAGCATAGTGCCCTTTTTCTCCACATCTCTTGTATACTCGTGTGTCAGATTGAGTGCAGTCTCTTGATGTATGCCCGTCTTGGTTACACCTGAAGCACCTTAAATTACCGATCGGGTATGCGTTTGATCCTGTTGCAGGGGTTGGGTTTGCCATAAATCGTTGGACTGGGCGCTGTGCATCGATCTGCTTTTTAAGGTCCGATATATGCGCAGTCATCTTGCTCATTTGTTCAATAAGATCGTCCATGACTAGGTCCTTTTGTGAGGCTGCTCCCCAGTTGACTGTTGCCGGCGTGATGGTGGGTACAACTGCTGGTATGGTTCGCGTTTCTTGGAGGTTGTTTGGTAAGATCTGCTGCATTATGTCTTGACCCGGGTTTCATGCAGCCCAATATCTCTGCGCATAATCCACCTTTTGTGCATGATTTAGTCCAACCGGGCTGGAGCATACTTGGAGAGCGATTTCTCGATGAAGTCCGTTCATGAAGGATTGCTCTATGATAAGGTCTTGGTTGGCTGCCGGATACCCTGCGAGGTCTACTGCATGTCGTATTTTCGTGTGGAAAGCGAGCGGACTTTCGTTCATCCCTTGGTACATTGATGCAAGTTGATCCTTCATGCTTTGCTGTATGTCGGCAGTATGATAGGTTGCTCTTAACCATACGATGGCGTTGGTGAAGGTTACTAGGGCATCGGCTTCTGCGTTTACTCCTCCTGCTCCTCTATTAAATCCTTCATTCGCTGCTGTAGCGGCTATTGCGGCGTCATATGCGATCTTGGCGGGTCCTCGTAAGACTGCTTCTAGGACATTCACTTTTGCAACATTGTTGAACTGTCGGATCGCATTGTAAATCTGTAAGTCTTCGATGAACTTGATTACTGATTCAGCTGGTACATAACCAGTGAAGGTCGGTGGTCTTTCTGTCATTTCGTATGTGTTGTTTTCTAGCTCGTCGTCTGTTTCGTCGTCGGATGATTCGTCAAATAAGGCTTGAAGGTCGTCTCCAAAATCGATAGCTGATTCGTCGTCTGATGATAACCCGTCGTGTACTGTAAGGGAGGCGATAGATTCTCTTGTCTCACTGTAATCACCGTCAGAAGGGTCGGGTGTAATGAATTCTTCTTCCTTAGAGCTAGAACTGTTTGGTGATCTTCTTCGTATAAAAAGCGGGGGTGTCCTTCGATGATCCGTTTTGAACGATGCTGTCTTCCACTATAGGTGCGCTGTTGTTACTTGAAGGGGTAGTTCGGTCCTGCTTGAATGAGGATGTGAGAGTCGGTCTTTCGATAACTCTCCTGCCAGTCGGCACCAAGATGTGACAAATGTACCAATAATCGGTCGTTCCATGTGTACGTCAGTTGAGAATGCTCAGAGCGTCAGACGCGATATCTCTCTTTGCGTATCCTTACTACAGCTAATCGTGCTGTGCTTTTCAGGCTTTACTATGACTGATATTGAGATATTCTGAAACTCTGTACAAACTGATTTATTTAGATAGAAATAAAGGGGGTATTTATACAAATTGAACAACTAATAAAGACTTTGCTATGAAAATACAATCCAATTGTTGCAAAGAATACGTAATGACTCTGGTGGCGGCATTTTGCAGAAATAAAAGTCGTCAAGCAGAATAAAAAGTCGTCAAGCAGAAATAAAAGTCGTCAAGCAGAATAAAAAGTCGTCAAGCAGAATAAAAAGTCGTCAATGACTAAAAATAGAAGGGTACAGAATGTCACGGTAACTCCTAAATCAAGCGTAGTACAAAATTCGTGAAAATCAGTCAAGTTGGGGGTCGGCCGTCACAATATATATATATATTTTAGAATATTAGATAAGGCTTTAGTAGCAATATAAAGTACTACTACTACTAAGAGAACTGTTTATTTTACTATTACTATTAGAAGTAGTAAAAGTAGTACTCTTCTTAAATA
>RBNK01002765.1:0-10014 GCA_003990785.1 Endogone sp. FLAS-F59071 | reverse complement strand
AGGCAGAATATATGGCATTAGCTCATGCGACAAAGGAAGCCATTTGGCTACGCACCCTATTGGATGAGCTAGGATATTTGCCGAATTGTGCAACAACCTTATTTGAAGACAACCAATCAGCAATTGCCCTCACCAAAAATCCAATTAATTATGCTTGATCAAAGCATATCGACATTCAGCACCACTTTATTCGAGAGAAAGTTGAATCAAAGGTGATAGATATCGTTTACATGGCGACAGATGAAATGATCGCCGATGCATTAACCAAGCCACTTGCGCGACCAAGACTTGAAACATTGATCACAAAAATGGGCTTACATAACTAACATTATTTCTTTAAAAATTTTATGTTTTTTACCACGTCATTCTTATCACTCAAGTAGTATTTTATATATAATTATTTGCAGTAAATGTACTTCATGGATGACATTTGTGATGTACAGTTGAACACTTTACTTTTATTCTTTTATTTTTATTTATTTATTTTTATCGAGATATATCAAGCAGGGGGAGTGTTGTAATTATTAGCTTATCATATCTCTCCTATCAATGATCGATGCATCAACGATTGATCATATGTCACTCAATTGTGGCTTAGACGATCTTTGTTTGTATCGACCAATCATAATTTAGCATTAATAAATACACGCATATTGGCTTTATTAGCCAGTGCGCTCTTTACTCCAAACACACATATTCGAAGATCAAATTTCAACATATTAATGGTGAAATACTCTGAGTTGAGCAAGTGCAGAAAATATGTTTCAGGGGTCTTAGCGGTTTATGCGGTAGTGTCTTTAGAAGGGTGTCGATGTAGGTGTTAACTAGCAAGAATTAAGTGTAATCGATCGAATAAAGTGTATCTATTAGAATCTCGAAACTATCTCAATTGCTTACTCCTTGAGTAAGGCTTCAGTATCCCTTGGGTTGTCTGTTATAAGCTTCCTTAGCTTGTTGCAGTCCGAATTTTATTGATAATTGTGAGCGGGGTATTTATAAGAAATTACAAGGTGCTATACAGGCAGCTACCCAGGTTACTACTTGAATTTCTGATTAGCTTGGCTAAATATAAGGTACAAATTGATTGGCTAAGATATAATAAATGATATATCAGGTTATAATGTAATTGGGTGACAAAATAATATATCAGATTGAAATACTATTTTAGGTTATAGTGTTATTGTGGATCTCAACAACGCTACAGGTCTCAACAATGCTACAAGTCTCAATGTTGTTGAGAGTCACATGACTTGTGATTTCACATGATCAAATTGTGTGTCATTACAAAATGTTCCATTACAATAGAAAACTTCTTGGGTTAGTTGGTTTCAGCTTCAGCTTGCATTACATTAACTCCTATAGTTTCTAGTTCAAATTCTATAGTAGGATATGGCATACTTACTGGTGTATTGTTAAATACTGAAGAAGCTCTCCAATTAGTACTGATATCTCTATCTCAAGGAGCTTCTTCCTGAGGTTAAAGTTATATTTGTAATATCTATATAACTTCTTTTTCTTACTACTCTTAACTATTAGCATATCCTTTTAGCTTTGTTCTTAGATTAACTATTAGAGCTTCTTGTTGAAGGTATTATCCTCTACTTCTTCTTTGTTCTAGGCTTCTCAACTGTTCTGACTTAGCTTTGGCTTTAAGGTTATCTTAGATGGCATACTGTATAGAGTACTAGCATTCTTCTTAAGTTAGCCAGGTTATCAACTAGAGAGAGTAAGGTAAGCTTTATAAGCTTTATAGCCATTACTATCATTGTTTTTATTACTATATTTGTTACTATAATAACCTCTTCTAATATCATACCTATCATCATAATTATCATAATCATTATAACTATTATAACTGTTGTCATTGTCATCACTGATTTCAAATTGTATAATATTCATCTATTTATATAACTAGATGATATAAGTTAATTCAATCAGATATTATATAGCTATATGCTCATACTCTATACATCATTAACACTATATACAATTCCATTATATATGACCTTCCTTACTATAGTAAAAACATCTTATAATCTTTTTCAGACAGTTTTTATATCAGTGATTGTCATAATAGCTTAGGTATAATCTCATTAGGGCTTTCTCTAGATTTATAATAAATTGTTGAGTAGATATATAAGCTTCTAACCTTCTATCTATATCAGTGATATAGGTAGTTATTCAACTTATAGCTTTAGTCAGCTGGTCAATAATAGGGTCACTCTTAGCTTATAGTCTTGTTAGAGCATTCTACCCAACTATTATAAGTCTAATGTTCCAGAGATTTATATTGATAGCTCCAGCTCTAGATATAGCAGCTTACAAATGAGAGATAAGAGTCTGATAGTAAGTATTTAGCTGATCTCCTGCATATACTAACTACAGCTTTTGTGCATAGTCAATCTTTCTCTTTAGATCTAGGGTGACTGGTGATGACCTGACTATAGTAGCTATCTCTCTATTATGATAGACTAAAATATATTAATGATAAAATACTTGAAATTGAGCAAGTGCAGAAAATATATTTTAAGGGTCTTAGCAGGTTATGTAGTAGTATCTTAAGAAGGGGTATATGTCTGTATAAGTGTTAACTGGTAAGAATTTAAGTGTAATCAATTAAATAAAGTATGTATATATTAGAATCTCGAAACTATCCCAATTGCTTACTCCTTAAATAAGGCTTTAGTATCCCTTGGGTTGTCTGTTATAAGCTTTCTTAGCTTGTTGTAGTCTGAATTTTATTGATAATTGTAAGAGAGATATTTATATAAATTGAAAAGAGTGCTATATAGGTAGCTGCTCAAAACTTCCAGTACAAATTGATTGACTAGACTAAAATAAAATACTATATCAGATTATAATATAATTAAGTAGTGAAATAATATATCAGGTCAAAATACTATTTTAAGTTATAGTGATATTATGGATCTCAATCACACTAAGAGTCTTAATAATACTAAAGATTTTAATAACACTAAAGATCAAGTGACTATGATCTTATATAATTAAAATTAGTATTATCATTAAATGTTCTGTTACACTATACAGTTCACCTATAAAGGAAATCTTGATAATGAGGTTAGTAGTAGTGGTAGAGTATTTGGCAAGTATAATATTATATTAGATATTAAATGTTCTATCACACTATATAGTTCACCCATAAAGAAATCTTGATAATAAGGTTAATAGTAGTGATAGGGTATTTGATAAGTACAATATTATGCTAGACTTGGGTATAGAATATCAAAGAACTTTCAGTCAATCCTTGCTGAATATCTTATAATTGATTCTTTAAGTTTTGCTAAATATCTGATATATAGTAGATAGTACAAAGCCAAGCCTTAGTTGTTATAAGCCAGTTACATTAGAAGTGAGATTAATGATGAAGTTCAAGGCTGTCACCTCAATGTTGAAAGTGATTTTAGTGGGTCTCTGAAGAGCAGTATATAGTACAGTATATTACTGAGCCTTAGTATAACTTTTGATAGTAGTGAAGAGCTTAAAGCTCTAGAGGAACTGTATGACTGATTTAGTAGATATGTAACTTATAAATATAATTAATTTTTCTATTGTGATAGATGTGGGATCATTTGCTAGCTAGAATGTAGTATCAGTTATAGAAACTTGCCTAGATTCTCTACTAAATGTGATATAAAATATAATAAACAAATATAGGTTCTCCACCAGCTCATTATAATAAACAAAATGAAAAAAGTAGATATTGAGCAAGATGATGAAGATGAGGGTACTGATCTATTTTTCATTTCAGAGCTATTCTGAGGCTTTCACATTTAATGAATGAAAAGACAATAATTTCAACTGCTTTTTATTGAAGCAAAATATTGAGGTATTTATATAAAATAATAAGAGAATAATAGAACAAATAGCCAGTAGTACAAAGTGCAAATACTATTATAGAGAACAAAAGAAAGGAAAGAGGGCAGAGGATTCAAGCTTGAATATTCAAAAATATAAGGGTTAGGATAGAAAATGATATCTAGAGAGCTGTGCAATTATGTAATAATCCAAGGGGTTATTTTATTTATGCATCATGCATCACTAATACATGTAGTATATAAGATACCAAGGCTCAATGAAGTTACATATTCTAGCATTCTATAACAAAGGATTGAAGTCCTATGAATTTGTTATTACACTATTGATAAACTCAGTTCTATAATCAGAAGTAAGTTTTAGAGATATTCTATATCTATTATATCCTCATAAAGAAATAGTGCAATATTCAAGATATCTGCCAGTGAGAGTACTCTAGCTTCTGAATATTTTGTAAAATAATCTACTATTACTATAATGTATCAGTTTTCTCTTAATGTTCAGAGTAGGGGGTTAACAATATCTATTCTAATATACTCAAAGGGACCTTCAGATATAATTAACTATAGAGTTTCAAATTTCTTTTCTTGGTATCTTTTCTGCCAAGTGTTGCAATTTTGAACATAACTCCTAATATCTTCATACATATTCTTCTAGTAATATTTTTCTAATAATCATTGATAAGTATTTTCTATACCAATGTGTCTTACAAGTTAGTGGTTATGAGAGACCTGAAACACCTTCTTCTTCTTATTATCAGATACTATAAGGTATTGGTATTATAAATAGTCATCATATGTCCTAATGACTTTTCTAAATGGTAAAACTTCTAATTAGATAATCTTCTATATATAAGCTTAAAGGAGCTAAACTTTGTTAATATTTGATGAATTATCAGGATGGTAAAAGCATGCTATCAAAATAATGATCCTATAATATCTCCTGATTAATAATTTTTGCTAGAATGTTCTTGACTATCTGATTAGTTTACTCTGTTTGATCATTTCCTTATAAGTAGTATAATGTGATTTGGATATGCTTGACGTTCTGTTTTTCGAAAGTCGTACTCGTCGGAGCAAATTGTCCGTCTGAACGGTGCTATCGAATGTCTCCGATGCCCAGCTAGAACGATCAAGTACACGACACGAAGAACGCAGCTGCAAATATTTCTCTTTCCGGAGCATCGATCATTCTATCTGCTGACCGTCAACCGCTTCCTCCTTTTCGTCGCAACGCTAATCACAAGGTACAACCTTGCAAAGGAACTCCACACAGTCGTGACACCAAGATTGGTTCTCCGCGGCTCCACTCGAGATGAATGAATACGGGTAAGGAGACTTAATTGTTCTTTTTTTAATTTTCGCAGCTGATTTTATTCTGCATGTTCACTTTGTCTGGTTTCGTTTCGATAGCACATAAACTCTGTATCGATCATGGATCGATCCTAGTGGTGATTCTCGATATAAAGCGTGTCTCGTACAGACGAAAAGGTTGTGGGTGGAATGGGATGAGGAGGAGTTTCGTTGTCAGATTGCTGGTAAAGTGGCTACAGGATAAAAAATGATATAGGCATGTGTATTTCGACTTGCAGCGTCAACATGATACATATTGGTTGAATGTATCAGGTGTGTCGAAGCGTTGGGCGTTTGGGGCATTGGGTGCATTGCGTTAGGTTGGAAAGATTATAAAATCTTACGAGAATGCTATCTAAATGACGATTTCTACCTTTAATGTTTCAACCCGAGTCTCAACCAACCCGCCGGAGACACGTCAGGCCCCGTACAGTATACAGTTCACGAAGTGACTAGGACTGAAATGTCATTAGGTCCAACAAAGCATATTTAAATAATGGCTCGATCCTTGCTGTGTGCTTAATTCAAACAGAGTGTATGACCATCAATCAATCGATTCAGCTCCTTCCGTAACTAATATTTTGGTCACGTCGGGTTGAATGCTGACCTAATAAGTCCACTGGCAACCCGTCCAACGCAGTTCCGTGCAATTGATGGCCTACAAACATTAGTTATAATAAGGTAGTAGTAACGTAAACTGCGGAAAGTAATACTCCTCCGATTGTAACACCCCCCTAAAAGTAACACCCTATGCGCGCTACGCTATTTTGACTTCCTGAAAGGTAACACCTCATGGCTGTCCTGAACGTAACACCCCATTTTTTTTATTCCAAAAGTAACACCTCATATTATCCAAGTATTCAAACTCTTTTAGATTAATTTCATCAATTCCATTTCTCTGTCAATGGCTCAGCATTTTCGTCACCGCCATCTCAACGCTTGGAACTATGAAACATTCTAAACCTTTAATAATGCATTCGTCTAAGGATCTATCGAATGGTTAGCTAATGCCGCACTTCTCCAAAAGCCGTTCAATAGGACCTCAAACAAATAATACCTGAATCCCAATTGTAACACCCCACCCTCCAAAAGTAACAAACACCCCATCGACCTTACCAAAATTTTTATAACACCATGGTGTTACTTTCCGCAGTTTATGGTACCCCCATCCGGTAACCCAGAAAACTTGCCAAGTCTGGTCAGTGACCTGACGCGACTCGACCCATTGTACCTACTATATAAGTGGACAATACTCATTTACAACTTCACCTTTCTCAAATCCAAGACTACTGGTGAGCCTACTGATAAATTCAATGCCGCAGTTTGAACTAAGAGATATTTATCTCTTTAATGCGCGAACTGAATATTGTAGCTATGACCACGTGCATTTCAAGTTGTATGCGTACCTTTTTACAATTAAATAAATGAATCAACAACTATGAACCGTCGTAACAAATTGCAATGTCATTAATGCGTGGCCATTAAACCTATCGTCTAAAAACACCCTTCTATTTTTGTATGTGCATAATGGTCGACTCGGATATTACCTATCAGCCTTACGATTGCTGGTTCATGGGTCCATGGGACGCTTGGACGATTGATTGCCTCTGTGTCACCGCGTTTGCTTACACACTTTGGATCGAGCGACTCCCCAAAGCAGCAAGCGACAATGGAAATGTCACTTCCGTACCTACTTCTTGAATTGACAAAACATACCCAAACCGTTCAAAACTGATCGCCGTGTGATCATGTGCAACCGTTGGAAATAGCCAATGTCGACCCCGGCTCTGAGCGCGAACCATCAAACCAAAAAGGAAGCAAAGGATCGTTTTTTGGATTGTCTAGACAACTTCCTCGCCTTACATAGGCTTAAAAATAACTTTGCTTCTCTCATCCGGTTACTTATGGGAAGTTCTCTTCTGCGCCACCATCTACTTTTAACAGATGAGCGAGTTTCGTTGTCATGTCTTAAATTCCTGCAACTTTTGAAAAATAAGCCATTGCCAATTCTGCTATTCCAAATGTTCTTATTGCTACAAAGTGCACGCTGCCATACCAGAAGATTGTGTTGATATAGATTCACTCGCTTGCTTGCTACACTCCAATGCACAGAGAAATATTTATTAAATTACAGATTTCAGTAAGAACGCTCTATTTGTTGGATCGATTTAATAAGACAGGCATATCTGACCTTGTGTTTTAGAACTTAACCGCTATTTGCTTAAATTTCATAGAATATTATCGAAACAGTACAACTCCATGGCCGCAAATCCGAATGACGCAGCTGGAGCGCCCCGAAATACTCAAAACCAGCAACGTCTCCCTGCTGTGAATAATCTCGTTCCTCTGAGAAACGCCAGAAGTGGCTCGGACGAACCGGAACGGAATCTCTCTCGATGTTGTATATGCCTTGAGGATATGCCAACTGACGAGGGACTGACCTGCCCTCACGGACACTTCATTTGCGATGGCTGTCTTGGAGACTATTTCGAGGCACGGGTTAACGTTGAGAACATCCGAACCCACCTTCTCAGGCTCCCGTGTCCCGTACCCGATTGTCAATCCGATTCCTTTGCCTCCCTCCGGGTTATCGCCGCCCACCTTCCCCCAGTCGCGGTCGGCCTCATCCTCGACAACATGTACGAAGTTTTAGAATTTTTTATAAATCAGCTACAAGCACAGCCTGAGCCGGTGCGACCGGTGCCCGAACTTCCCCCTCAAGACGACATTGAGGTCAGACGGGAATATATCGTCGAAAACATCCTGACCCTGAAACGTCCCTGTTGCGGGTTTGCTTTCTTTGACTTCACCGGGTGCCTTGCCATCAAATGCCCGAATTGTGACCAAAATCGTAATGCGTTCTGTGCTATGTGCCTCGCTCCCTGTGGTAATGATGCCCACCAGCACGTGCGTACCCAACACGGCAATCTTTTCATTACTGACGTGGAGTGGAGAGCCCACCACAACCGTCGACGACAAGCCCAACTACTTGACTACCTTCGCTTGCCGGGGGATTGGAATCGCGGAGACCTGTTAGAAGCCCTCCGTGTGGATCTGGTTGACCTCGGCATGAATTTCGAAGAAATCAGGATCAGGGCACTGAGGCCGAATGACCCAAATGAAGACCCTATTGATGCAGGTTTAGTTGAGGCGCTTTTGCAGACCATAGATCAAGGTCATCGAAGGGAGGTTGAACTTTTGGAAAGGATGGCAGATCTTGAGGATGATATTCATGAGAGAGAAGATGACGTTCATGAGAGGGAGAATGATCTTCGTGAGAGGGAGGCACGTCTTCTTCTCAATGAACAACAACACCAAGTAGTGGTTCAGCAGGTTGGCCAGAGGGAAGAAAATCATCGTCAGAGGGAAAACAATCTTCGTCAGAGGGAGGAACATCTTCTTCGCAATGAACAACAACACCAGGTAGTGGTTCAGCGGGTTGGCCAGAGGGAAAACATTCTTGATGAGAGGGAAGACAATCTTCGTCTGAGGAATGAGCAGCATCTTCAGAAGGAGAGAGATATTATTACAAGAGAGACGAATGCAGTCAGGAAGGAAGGGAGTATTGCTAGGAGGGAAGCGCAGATTCATGTGGATCAAAGAAAATTGGAGGGACGTTGGAAAGTGACAAGCAAAGTTTGGATTGTGCTCGTCCTGATTGTTATCGGCATGTCGACAGCGCTTGGGGTGGTGGTTTCCCGGATGGGTGGTGCCACATCCGTCAGCTCAATCGACTCAAACATCACAGCCACCGCCTCCACCTCCACCCCCACCTCCACCTCAATTTTCGCCACTGTAACCACTACGACGGCATCCCCGATACCTTCCTTGACACAATTTGGCCCCCTCGATAGAAACACTCTGATGGAACTTCCTAGCCCTCTTCCACAACCAACCAATACCTTCCGCGATTGGGGTACAGAACAAGCCTTAGGAATTCCCAATACTTTTACATATGACGACGCGGTAACAGCCTGGAAACCACAAACCGAAGACAGTTCCTACGAATGGCTTCTCTTGGATTACAATGTCCCGGTTTATCCTGTTAGTGTAAACGTCTACGAGACGCATAACCCAGGCGCCGTAGTGGAGATCTGGGTTTTCCCGCCTGGATCGAATGATACCTCCGTCAACGGAGCCGAATTGTTTTGGTCTGGGCCTCCACAGACAAACCTGACCGACGAAGCCATCGTCTTTGCGTTCCTTACAAACAATAGCGCCATCCAGAATGATGCGCAATTTGCCACCTCCCGGATCCTTCTCATTGTCAACAACTCAGTACCGGGATGGCATGAGATCGACGCCGTCGGTCTTGTTGATTCAAGTATTGGGGTCCAGTGGGCATTGAGTGCAGCCGCCAGCTCCTGCTACGCCGGAGGAGATTACTTTTCGCACAGTTCAGGCGGAGGGGGCATGGTGTGGTGGAAAATCCTACTTATAGTGGTGGCCGTATTAGTTTTTCTTTCTTGTATTTGTTGTATTTGTGGCTGTCAATGAAGAGATGTGAACCAAAATGTACACAATATCAAATCTTGTACAAAGTATCTGAATGCATACCCGATGTACCTGACCTAATTAATGTATGCATATCTCAATAGCGAACATTACTTTTTCTTTTTTTTTTTTTTTTTTTTTTTTTGTCAAGACATCTTTGCACTTGCCGTCATTAAATCGTAATATCAGGAAAAGAAAAAAAGTCGTGGTATATGTACAACCCGCGCAATGCAAAAATCACGACCGCAAAATTGCTCGTAAAACGTAAAGCGCTCGCACAACAGAAAAATCAATTTTTATTTATTTTTTACGTCCGGCAACTTGTTTTTTTTTT
>RBNK01002764.1:0-10019 GCA_003990785.1 Endogone sp. FLAS-F59071 | reverse complement strand
ACTCTATAAGAGAATAAGTTATAGTTAGCTATAATGTTGTTTTTAATAAGTCAGTTATATTGGAGAGTACTTTATATACAGAGTATCTGAACAATGATTCTATATATATTAAATTATTCTAAGGTTGTTCAGAACTATTCTATGTTGAAATTATTAGCTTATTATATCTCTCCTATCAATGATCGATTGTTACATCACTCGATTGTGGCTTAGACGATCTTTGTTTTGTATTGACCAATCATAATTTAGCATTAATAAATACACACATATTGGCTTCATAAGCCAGTACGCTCTTTACTCCAAATACATTCGAAGATCAAATTTCAACAGGTTATGAGCCCCGAGCCACTCGAATTGCAGCTTGACAACCTGAGATCTATATAATCATCTACGCAATCATAGCAGTTACAACTGCGATTACAGTAAGCATTTATTTAAAATTGTAAACAACGTATCAAACAATGTGATAAACAATGTGACAAATGACACCGCGATAAAGTAACGCGATAAACAACATGTAACGACATAGCATTCAACAACACAACGAAATGGACAATCTATACACATCATCGTTGTCAGCAACAAGATCGACAAGATTGCGGTCTAAATCAAAAACAGACAACAGATATCAAACCTTTGACGACGACGAAGGATTGGATGGCAACTATCAAAGCAATATTGCATTTAGCCTCGATTGACAGAAACAGATGGCTATAACGATCAGAAATCAGGAAGATAAATTAGACATGCTAACAACCCTAATGGGCAAATTGATGGCAAAAATTGACAAAACAAATGCATCACCTAGTGCGCCAACCAATCAGAACGCAGCTACAGAAGGCAACATGCCACAATCACCATCACCATCACCAACAACATCAACAAAGCTTAATGATCTGATGAAGGAGTACCTGAGATCGATCAATAAATTCGATGGATCAGGTGGCACACCCAGATTATTTGATTACTTTGATGCCATAGAGCAATTTATCACCAGCACCAATCTATCAGTACAAAAGGAGGAAGTCAATACAGCGATCAGTAAAATTACAGGCAATGCTAGAATGTGGTTATGAAGGCACGTGAACATATCAGGAGAATTTGATTCGTGGAATGAGCTTAAAGAGGCTATAATGCAAAAATATGCACCAATAGAACAATTGTTATGAATGCATGATAAGCTTGTAATGATAAAGCAAAAAGGATTGATCGAAGATTATAATGACATATTCAACCAAATTATGGCGCAAATCGAAGATATGACTGATACAGAAGCTATACCGCAATATCTCCGGGGTCTAAGCCCCAGGTATCAGGAATTAATACTTGTATAGGAGAATATGTCGACAATGCTAGAGGCTTTACAACTCACATGCATCAGGTTCGACCTAGATAATAAACAAAGGCGCGATGAAGCCTATGTGACAGACCGAGGTGGCTACTGAGGTGGTGACCGAGGTGGATACCAAGGTGGCAACCAAGGCAGCTACCAAGGCGGCAGTCACGACAATCGAGGCGGAAGTGCTGGACAAAGCCAAGGCTATAACAATGATAACAGAAACAATCGAGGAGGTTATAATGATAGAGGCGACTGAGGTGGCGATCACAGAGCCTATCGAGGCGGGAATTTTCAAGGACACCCTCGGAAATGTTACGTCTGTAAGGGAGAACATGGAATATTTCAATGCAACAAATTCAACGATTGGGTAAAAACAGAAAAAAAAAAAAGAAAAGACTAAACCGAGAGCTGAAGCAAATCTGGTGATTGGTGCTATCATTGATTTGGGTGCCACGTAACATATGTTCAACCAATTGGAGCTTTTTGAGATGGTGGCTGAGCATGATGACTTGGTCACATGTGCAGGGAATGAGAAATTATGTATGATGCATATTGGGATAATTGAGCTTGACGACAAGCTGAAATTATAGAACGTCTTATATGTACCGGAGATCACTAGAAATTTAATATCTATGTGGGTATTGACACATGACGGAAATGATATAACCTTTAAGAGTGATGGATCAGTAATTAAAATCAGCGCGGATCACGAAGAAATCAAAATTGGACAAGCTGATGGCGACCTATTTTATTTATCGACATCACCAGAGCTAGAGCTAGAAGCAAATATCACCGATTCCAAGATTGATAACTATATATTATGGCATCACCGACTAGGCCATTTGAGCCGAAATACTCTGCAATTAATCAACAAATTTGTCACAGGGCTCGGAGATGTATGGCTGTCAACTGGACAAATCGAAATATGTGCTGGGTGTGAATATGCGAAGTCGCACTGCAAGCCATTCGGACACGTGAAAAATCGATCGATAGAGCCTATCGGAAGGGTGCACTCAGATCTATGCAGGCCGATGCCCATGCCATCAGTCAATGGAGTGAAATATATATTAACATTCATTGATGACGTCACTCGCTACATCACAACATATTTTATTGACAACAAAAGTGATACATTCGATCGATTCTGGACATTCAAGGTATTCGCTGAGATGCAATCGGGCCGAAAACTCAAGATTCTCCGATCAGATGAAGGAGGAGAGTATATAAACACTGAGATGTGCGAATTTTTAATTAAAAATGGAATTCATCATGAAATGACGACACCGGATATGCCACAACAAAATGGTATAGCCGAACGATATAACTGGACATTGATAGAGTCAATCCGGGCAGTTAAAATTACTGCTGGTATACCTGACGAACTTTGGGTGGAACTTGCCGCAAGTGCTATATATTTACGCAACCGATTACCAATGCGAGCCAATAAGGAGAGTGCTTCACCATTTGAATTATAGCACGGTCACAAGCCTGATATCAGTAACTTGCGCATTATATGGGCTGACGCACATATGCATATTCGCAAGGGAAAAAGGTTGAAACTGGCACCCCGATCCAAAAAGCTTAAAATGATTGGCTATCATGACGAAAAGAAAGTATATAGACTCTGGGATCTAACCAATAGGAGGATAGAGATCAGCCACGATATCACATTTGATGAATCTATTATATTAAAATCCCCAACAATCATCAACCTAGAAGATCAAGAATATGTCATTGAAGCAATCATCAGAGAATGCAAGATTGATGAAAAAAGGGAATATCTGGTTAAATGGCTAGGCTATGATGATGACGACAACACCTGGGAGCCAATTGAACAATTGATCGACACTGAAGCTCTACAAATTTGGCAAGATCACATGTCAGAAGCTAATTTAATTGAATCGACTGATGACCCAATGATCTATAAGGAGGTAATTTCTCTGCCTGACACAAAGCTTTGGGAGGAAGTGATCAATCAAGAGCTTAAATCACTTAAGAATAATGACATGTGGACGATTGTATCTGAGGTGCCTGCGGGACGCAAGCCGATTGGATGCAGATGAGTATTTAAAAAGAAACTCAACACTGATGGATCGGTTACCAGGTATAAGGTGAGATTAGTGGCCAAGAGATATTCACAACAATAAGGAATTGATTATAATGAAACATTTGCTCCTGTGGCGAAATTCATGTCGATCAGGGCACTTTTATCAATCGGAGCAACCCTAAACTTAGAAATTCACCAAATGGATATAAAAACTGCGTTCCTGAACAGCGATCTTGATGAAGAGATCTACATGATGGTATCTGAAGGAATCGACCAATCGGAGCTATCACCGAGAGCTGTGTATAAGCTCAATCGATCATTGTATAGACTAAAGCAATCATCTCATATATGGAATCAGAAGATTGACAACTACCTCAGCCAATCAAATTTTACAAGACTACAATCAGATCACAGTATTTATCTAAGAAGAAGACAAGATGATCAATCGCTGATAATTATTGCTATATATGTCGACGATCTACTAATTCTGGCTGATTCGATAGAAACGATGAATAAATTCAAGGCGGAACTTAGCAACACATTTGATATGACAGACTGTGGCGAAATTAAACATTTTCTGGGTATTCGAGTCATGCGCAATCGAAAAACACACACGATTACAATTGATCAAAGCTACTTCACTAATCAAATTATTATAAGGTTTAACATAATGGATGCCAAGCCAATCAGCATACCCCTTGATCCATCTATTCAACTCAAAGCTGAAGGAGGAAAATCCGCAGACCAAAGTCTATTCAGACAAATGATCGGTAGCATAATGTACCTGATGATCAGGACAAGACCTGATCTAGCTGCTGCTGTCAGCATCATCAGTCAATTTTCAACCAATCCAATGCAAGAACATCACCATGCCCTCAAATGATTACTAAGATATATTAAAGGAACAGCCAATTATAAGCTGTACCTTGGACGCGATTAGGATCTAAGACTGATCGGTTTCAGTGATGCGAACTGAGGAGGAGACATTAACACACGACGATCAACCATGGGCTATATCTTCAACCTATCAGGAGGAGCCATCAGCTGGTCAAGCAAATACTAACCAACCATTGCCCTATCAACAACTGAGGTAGAATATATGGCATTAGTACATGTGACAAAAGAAGCCATTTGGCTACGCACCCTATTGGATGAGCTAGGATATTTGCCAAATTGTGCAACAACCTTATTTGAAGACAACCAATCAGCAATCGCACTTGCCAAAAATCCAATTAATCATGCTTGATCAAAGCATATCGACATTCAACACCACTTTATTCGAGAGAAAGTTGAATCAAAGGTGATAGATATCGTTTACATAGCAACAGATGAAATGATTGCCGATGCATTAACTAAGCCACTTGTGTGACCAAGACTTGAAATGTTGATTGCAAAAATAGGCTTATGTAACTAACATTTTTTTAAAAATTTTATGTTCTTTATCATGTCATTCTTATCACTCAAGTAGTACTTTATATATAGTTATTTGCAGTAAATGTACTTCATGGATGCCATTCGTGACGTACAGTTGAACATTTTATTTTTATCCTTTTATTTTTATTTGTATTTATTTATTTTTATCGAGATATGTCAAGTAGGGGGAGTGTTGAAATTATTAGCTTATTATATCTCTCCCATCAACGATCGATTGTTACATCACTCGATCGTGGCTTAGACGATCTTTGTTTTGTATTGACCAATCATAATTTAGCATTAATAAATACACGCATATTGGCTTCATAAGCCAGTGTGCTCTTTACTCCAAACATATTCGAAGATCAAATTTCAACATTCTAGAATCTTTCTAGAATTATTCTAAGATTATTATAATTATTATAAATAATTTTCTAATAGCAAGTAGAGAAATTAAACTTATAATACTATAAAAACAGCTTATAAAATTTATATAAACAACTTGCAAATATTTATATAAATAAGGTAAAATAGTATATAAACTTCTAAATTACTTTTTATTATAATTTTACTATTTTTATTATTACTATTTTACAGTTTTACCATTCTAGCTTTCTGTTTCTACTATTATTACTATTTCTATCATTCTTATTATTTCTACTATTCTTACTATTTCTATTATTCTTATTATTATCTTTATTAGACTTTAGTAAAATATTTAAAATTTTTACTTTATAATTATCATTATTTTCAAAATTTTAATTTTTTACTATCTTCTGAAGTTCTTCAAGATTAATATGATCTTTTACTTTTTTTTATTATAAATAAAAAGTTATAGATTCAAATATAAGGTTTATTAGAAAAATATTAACTAGTTTATAGACTATTTTACTAAGAGCTATAAATAAAATAGTTATAAATATAGATACTAGTTATAGACTACAAACTATTTTAGTAAACTTGCCAGAGTAGCCACAAACTACTTCTAGAACAATATTGCAAACTGCAAACTATCCTAGAACAATATTATAAACTATAAACTATCTTAAAACAAGCTAGAATAGCCTATAAGTATAGATACTAGTTATAGACTATAAACTAAAAATATTTTCCTAATATTATAGACTATGAACTATTTTTGATGAATAGTACTATAAACAGCACAAACTCCAGAACTACACTAGAACAGCATAGCAAAAGGAACACAGACTCTAGTTATAGACTATAAACTGAAAATATTTTCTAATATTACTACTTTTAATTAAATTAATAACTTAGGCAATATTAATACTATCATAGTATATACCTTGCTTCCTTATAGTAGCATGCAATAACTTAACAGTCATGGTGGAAGTGTATGTATTTCTTTTATGTATTTTTTTTTTTTTTTTTGATGATAAGAATTGACTTAATCTTTTTATGTTGGAATTCTAGAGAAAAATCACGCGAGGCCTCAGAACAGGGTAAATAGTCATTATGTGATTAAAAGATAAGCTACAAATTCTTCGATTTTCAAAACAAAGAAAAAACGTAAAACTCTCTGTAGAAATAATCTTAAGAGAGTCCTTGACAGGTCTACAGAACCTTTTTTTTTAAATAAAAAAAAAAGTTGTCGAGTATAGGGAAAAAAAGGATGTGGCTTTTGTGACTGTCTTTCTTTGAGCTTATACAGAGTCGATGGGTAAACATCGTAAACATCAAACGTCCTATCCTGCATTCCCAGAACTTTCATCTGAGAATGAGCCTGCAAGACAACTTTGATGACGAAGAAATTCCTTCGCTTATTGCCGTGGATGAATTTGACTCGTGCGTAAAACTGCTACGGGCTAGATTCCCCGATCTCTCCTTTTTTTTTTTTTTTTTTATTG
This sequence comes from Endogone sp. FLAS-F59071, assembly GCA_003990785.1. Lineage (NCBI taxonomy): Eukaryota > Fungi > Mucoromycota > Endogonomycetes > Endogonales > Endogonaceae > Endogone > Endogone sp. FLAS-F59071. The sequence continues at coordinate 3,352 of RBNK01002764.1, read as the reverse complement.
TGTATACTCTTTTTCTAAGCAAATCCCATTGGTGCGTCCCGCGCTATTCGCATTCGTCAATGGCTTTTATAGAAACTCGAACCCAAGTGGGCCAACGCTACAAGAGGATGCGGGGGGGGGCGCTAAAGACCCCACAGATCCCGGGGCCGTAAACCAAAAAATACCAATCACTATTGTAACTGGTGAGAGTCTTCGTTTTTGTATTCTGCCATAAGTAATCAATCCACTATATTCCTCGCAATCGGCAGGCATCGCTTTGATATGTGCTACTTTCATCTTATTCTCGGCCTCGTTTTGACTGGGAATGAATCACCGCTATAACAGGCTTCCTTGGCAGTGGCAAGACAACGTTACTCAATTACATCATGACCGAGAAACACGAAAAGCGTATTGCCGTCATCCTCAATGAATTTGGCGACAGTGAGTTATTGTCAATTTTGCAGCTCATGGTCTTTTGAGTCGCTGGTAACATCCATTGCAAGAATTCCAGGCTATGAAACTTCGGCTAAATGGGTTATTGGTTCGTAATTTCTTTGACCCCTCATTCATCTAAACTATTAGGCAGCGATATCGAGAAGGCTCTGTCGGTGAGTGATAAGGGAACGCTTTACGAGGAATGGTTGGACTTGAAAAATGGGTGCCTATGCTGTTCGGTTAAGTATGTGTTTGGATATTTGGATTTCATTTATTTTATTTTAATCGTGCAGACAGATTGCCTGAAAATTACGAATCTCGGTTAACTCGTTTTTACCACAAATTGTGTTGTTTTAAATTCATTCATCGCAGAGACAATGGTGTCCAAGCGATCGAGAGTCTGATGCTCAAACGTGGGCGGTTTGACTATATCCTTCTCGAGACGACGGGCCTGGCCGATCCAGGCCCGATCGCGTCCATTTTCTGGATGGATGACGCACTTGGAAGCCAGATCTACCTGGATGGGATCGTGACGCTTGTAGATGCCAAGTATATTGAGAAGGTGAGTTTTGGAACAACAAAAGGAATTAACTACATAGAAACGAGGTTGGTTGGGAGGCACAGCTTAAGAAATGTAAGACGGATTTCCGTTTATTGTTGAGAGAGCGGGTGGCTATGTAGGAAAATAGCAACTTTATATGGACTACAAGTTTGCTCGTATATTACTCTTTGTGTGCCAAACCACCTTGAGAAATACATTTTGTTTTTCGATCTGTCAGTAACCACGCCATCCCTTTCTCATAGCACATTGGAGAGGAAACTAAAGATGGATCAATCAATGACGCAGTCAAGTACGTTCCGAACAGTGCTCATAGTCTGAATTTTAGCAGTGCAATCAATATTAAAAATGAGGCTATGTTTGTATTGATGCTCATCTCTCCTACGTTTACGCTTCAATGATCACATTGATTAGGCAGATCGCAATTGCGGACCGCATCATCATCAACAAGACGGATCTCATCGATGAGGTTGCATTGGATCAATTGGAACGAGACGTCCGGTGCGTATTTTTGGTTTCTATTTTTAACGGTCTATTTTCCTTTCCATTAAAAATGTTCCGTGTACAACCGGATTCCGAGATTTGACGAGTATTTTTTTGTATACAATCCTAAATAGCTTTATTAATGCTGCGGCCCAGATTGTAAGGACACAAAGATCCAAGTGAGTGAAACAAACTATGGCGCATTTGGGCTATATTATGCACACGAAACTGCGGCGAGCCGTTGCTATCTCGTACAATCCTTCAATTCTTTTCCATCTCCCAAACCCATTTCCCTCTTTTTTTTTTTTTTAAAAAAAAAAAAAAAAAAAAAAAAAAAAAGAGGGGAGAGAGAGCGAAAAACGAATCGTGCTACTATCATGCTTCATAATGCCACTAGTGCTTTTACTCGATAATGACTTTACCTTCTCTTTTGCAGAGTCCCACTTGACTTCATCCTTGATATCAAAGCTTATGATTCAAAAAGTCTCCCGGACGTCAATGTTGCGGATTCTCTTGTTGATGGGCGAAGTCGTCATATGGATCAAGTGAGTGAACTGTGAAGAATTGTACGCAATGATGGTAACACAACTCGATATGTCACGAATTGCCAAAAAGGCGTATCCTCTGTTACTATCACTGTCACGCCTCCGCATCCTCAGCCGTAACGCTTACCGTATTCTTTTCTTTCCACCCAGTCGGTGCAAACCATTTGCATTCAGTTCCGTCAGCATACAACTGATGTATCACGACTGGAGCGCTGGATCCAGACTCTGCTGTGGGACAAAGTAATACCGCCATTCACTTTGGCAGTCGCCGATGATCACAATACTGACCACGATAACAACCACTATCATGAAAATGACCATGAGCACAACCACGACCACGACCACCACGAGCGACATGAACCAGTATCAGACGATGCTGTCACCGTTCTTCGTCTCAAGGGTATCATCACCCCGCCTATAGAAGATGGCGACAAGCGGCGAAAGCGACTGGTCGTGCAGGGAGTGCACGATTTGTACGACATGCAAGAAGCTATGGGGGACGCAGAAGAGGCTGCTAATGATGATTTAAGTAAGATAGTGTTGATTGGACGGAACCTACAGAAGGCGAGGCTAGAGGCATCGTTTTGTGAGTGGGTTGGCGTCGCGAGAGAAGAGTTGGTTAAGTGAGACTTGGACTAGTTTGAAATAAAGAGGGTAAAAACGTTGACAGGAATTGATGATTTGGCTAATTGAATTTTTGAGTGATATATTTATGCGTACAGTAGGCAGTGCTACGCGAACGATGCAGCGTGGATCGTAACACCAAGCCTATTTGGTCATCATATTTGGAGTTATTCTTTTCCGGTAACCTTTTTGAGAATTCAAAATAAAAAAAAATAGTTGGAGATTTAACTTTATTCGTTATTATTCACGAGTCTCCATATTGTAGTATTCTTCAAGATCGCGAGACGTTAAAAGAAAAAAAAAAAAGAAAAAAAGATAAGGAATCCGGGCAAGATTTGCGTGTGGATAAAAACAAAGTTTTGAGCTACAAGTATCAATTGCACAATGCGAACCGGATTACAGCAGCAAGCAAACAGGAACCGGATGACTCACGACTCACGAATCATGAAGTATTGGTAAGTTTGATTACGCCTGCTCATCTCATGACTTAACCTTTCGTGCTTCATTGTTTGGAAGCATGGAGCAAACTTGGAAAGCTGGGACCATTAAGTGGGATCCCCGTGAAAATCTAGCCCAGAAGCAGAATCAGGGAACTGTGGAAATGGTACTTTGGCTTTTTTTTTTTCTCTTTTTGCCCTTTTTTTTTTTTTTTTTTTTTTTTTTTTTTTTTTTTTTTTTTTTTTTTTTTTTTTTTTTTTTTTTTTTTTTTTTTTTTTTATTTTTTTTT
>RBNK01002763.1:0-10021 GCA_003990785.1 Endogone sp. FLAS-F59071 | reverse complement strand
TAGCTAAGAGTTGGCTGGCTGAGAGTCAGTCTATAATATTAAGATAATTTTATAAATTGTTTATAGCATAGTAACATCCTTATGGATTTTAAGAGTAGATTTGTTATTCTTAGAGGCTAAAGATAGATTGTCATCATCAATTCTGAGGGTTAGGTATATAACTTATGAGTTTGCTACAGTGTTGGTCTCAGAGTCCTCAGAGGCTTTGGATTCTTTAAGAGTCTTAAAAGCTGTGAAGTTAAGAGTTATAGAGAGTCTAAACTCCAAGTTCAACAGATTATCAAGAACTATAGTGTTGAGAAGTGCAAAGGCTTTAATCTTCTTAAAATTATCAAAAACAAAAGCTTTATTACTGAATTCTTCAATATCAAAGGTCTTAATCTTATAACTAGTATTAGCATCATTATCCTCAAAGGATAAAGAGTCCTCAGTTTAGTCTTAAACTATTAGTTCTAAGTTAAAATTCTCCAAGAAAGTATCTAGGATTTTATTATATTATTCTGAGATAAGTTTTTCTCATTGATAAGAACTGAGTCTTCTAAGGTAGAAGAGTACTGAGAGCCAGTACTTGAAGAATTGGTATGTCTTCTTACTAAGTTTCTTTTTTCTTATAGTGAGTCCTAGGTCTTGAGTAGTCTATTCCTTATTCTATACTTCCTAAGTATCTATAGTAGCTTCTATTACATATCTAATATGATAATAGAACTTAATAAAGAATATGTTTTAAACTCTTAAGAAGTTGGCTAGGTTATTACAGGTAATGTTCACTATGTCTATGAGGTCTTTTATATAATTTATTTCAATAGGGGCTTATAGTTCCAGATCTCTATATAGCAGAGTCTATCTAATTATACTAGTTATAGTGGATACATCTAAGGGTAGTGGCTGAGTTCTTCTGGTAATGTTTATTCTGTTATATAGTCCTGTTCTCTCATTAGCAGCATTCCTGATAGGTAGCATTTCTTTGATGTTAGATATTTTATAGTTGTTACTTAAAGTTAAAAATATTTGTCACCTCTTAATGGTGCAATTTGGAAGAGTTACTTGAAGGCAATGTTGGCTTTCTAGCTAATAATATCTTGCCAAGGGTCATATTCAAATTCTCTAACTCTTCTAGGTTTTTTCTTCTTATTCTTCTCTTAATCTATCATTTCTTTATCTTCAGTAGTTGAGATAACTGTTTTGCCAAGTTATATTATCTACTTGAAGACTTTGTCCTATTGGTTTTTATTCAACTATTGTCTTTATATTGTTGAAGTTTTGATCTTCGAATGTGTGTTTGGAATAAAGAGCGCAATGGCTCAAAAGCCAAATATGCATGTATTTATTAATGCTAATATATAATTGGTCAATACAGACAAAGATCATCTAAGCCACAATTAAGTGACGTATAATCGATCATTGATGAGAGAGAGAGATACAATAAGCTAATAATTTCAACACTCCCCCTGCTTGACATATCTTGATAAATAAAACAAAAATAAAATGTTCAACTGTACATCATGAATAGCATCCACGAAGTATATTTACTGTAAATAACTATATATAAAATACTACTTGAGTAATAAGAATGACATGATAAAGAAAATAAAAGTTTTTGAAAGAGAAAATGGTTAGTTATGTAAGCCTATTTTTGCGATCAACATTTCAAGTCTGGGTCGTGCAAGTGGCTTGGTTAATGCATCAGCGATCATTTTATCTATTACCATGTAAATGATATCTATCACCTTTGATTCAACTTTCTCTTGAATAAAGTGGTGCTGAATATCAATATACTTTGATCGAGCATGATTAATTGGGTTTTTAGTGAGGGCAATTGCTGATTGGTTGTCTTCAAATAAGGTTGTCACACAATTCTGTAAATATCCTAACTCATCCAATAGGGTGCATAGCTAAATGGCTTCTCTTGTCACATGTGCTAATGCCATATATTCTGCTTCAGTTGATGATAGGGCAATGGTTGGTTGGTGCTTGCTTGACCAGCTGATGGCTCCCCCTGATAGGTTGAAAATATAGCTCATAGTTAATCGTTGTATATTAATGTCTCCTCCCCAGTTGGCATCACTGAAACTGATCAGTTTTAGATCCTGATTGCATCCAAGGCACAGCTTATAATTGGCTGTTCCTTTAATATATCTTAATAACTGTTTGAGGGCATAGTGATATTCTTGTATTGGATTGGCTAAAAATTGACTGATGATGCTAATAGCAGTAGCTAAATCAGGTCTCATCCCAATCATCAGGTATATTATACTACCGATCATTTCTCTGAATAGATTTTGGTCTGCGGATTTTCTCCCTTCAGCTTTGAGTTGAATAGATAGATCAAGGGGTGTACTGATTGGCTTGGCATCTATCATGTTACACCTTATAATGATTTGATTGGCAAAGTGACTTTGATCAATTGTGATTGTATGTGTTTTTCGATCACGCATGACTCGAATACCCAGAAAATGTTTAATTTTACCACAGTCCATTATATCAAATGTGTTGCTAAGCTCCACCTTGAATTTGTTCATCATTTTCATCGAATCAGCTAGAATTAGTAGATTGTTGACATATATGGCAATAATTATCAGCAATTGATCATCTTGTCTTATTCTTAGATAAATGCTGTAATCTGATTGTAGTTTTGTAAAATTTGATTGGCTGAGGTAGTTGTCAATCTTCTGATTCTACATATGAGGTGATTGTTTTAGTCTATATAATGATTGATTGAGCTTACACACAGCTCTCAGTAATAGCTCTGATTGGTCAATTCCTTCAGGTACCATCATGTAGATCTTCTTATCAAGATCGCCATTCAGGAATGTAGTTTTTACATCCATTTGGTGAATTTCTAAGTTTAGTGTTGCATCAATCGATAAAAGTGCTCTGATCGATGTAAATTTTGCCATGAGAGCAAATGTTTCATCATAATCAATTCCTTGCTGTTGTGAATATCCCTTGGCAACTAATCTCACCTTGTACCTGGCAACCGATCTATCAGTGTTGAGCTTCTTTTTAAATACCTATCTACATCCAATTGGCTTGCGTCCTACAGGCACCTCAGGTATAATCGTCTACATGTTATTATTCTTAAGTGATTTAAGCTCTTGATTGATCACTTCCTGCCAAAGTTTTGCATCAGGTAGGGAAATTGCTTCCTTATAGGTCATTGAGTTATCGGTCAATTCAATTAAATTAGCTTCTGGCATGCGATCTTGCTAAATTTGTAGGGCTTCAGTATCTATCAATTGTTCAATTGGCTCCCAGGTGTTGTCATCATCATCATCATAGCCTAGCCATTTTACCAGATATTGCCTTTTTTCATCAATCTTGCGTTCTCTAATGATCGCTTCAATGACATATTCCTGATCTTCTAGGTTAACGATTGTTAGAGATTTTAATATAATAGATTCATCAAATGTGATGTCGCGGCTGATCTCTATCTTCCTATTGGTTGGATTCCAGAGCCTGTATACCTTCTTTTCGTCATGATAGCCAATCATTTTAAGCTTTTTAGATTGAGGTATCAGTTTCGATCTTTTTTCTTTGTGAATATGCATATATGCGTCAGCCCATATGATGTGTAAGTTACTGATATCAGGCTTGTAACCATGCTATAATTCAAATGGTGAAGCACTCTCCTTATTGACTTGAGTTAGCAATCGGTTATGTAAATATGTAGCACTTGTAGCAAGTTTAGCCCAAAGTTTGTCAGATATGTCGGCAGTGATTTTAACAGCCCAGATTGACTTCATCAATGTCTGGTTATATCATTCAGCGATACTGTTTTGTTGCGGTGTGTCCGGCATTGTCATTTCATAATGAATTCTATTTTTGATTAAAAATTTATACATTTCAGTGTTTATATACTCTCTCCCTCCATCGGACCAGAGAATCTTTAGTTTTCGGCCCAATTGCATTTCGGCGAATGCCTTGAATACCCAGAAACGATCAAATGTATCACTTTTGTTGTCAATAAAATATGTTGTGACATAGCGAGTAGCATCATCGATGAATGTTAATATATATTTCGCTCCATTGACTGATAGCGTGGGTATCAGCCTGCACAGATCTGAGTGCATTCTTCCAATAGGCTCCATCGATCAATTTTTTGCATGTCTAAAAGGCTTGTGGTGTGACTTCGCATGTTTACACCTGGTGCATATTTCAATTTGTACAGTCGGCAGCTGCACATCTCCGAGCCCTATGATAAATTTATTGATTGATTACAGAGTATTTCGGCCCAGATGGCCCAGCTAGTGATGCTATAGTGTATAGTTATCAATCTTGGAATCGGCAATGTTTACTTCTAGCTCTGGTGATGTCGATAAATAAAATAGGTTATCATCGGCTTGTCCGATTTTGATTTTCTTGTGATCTGTACTGATTTTAATTACTGATCCATCGCTTTTGAAGGTTATGTCATTTCCATCACATATCAATGCCCACATAGATATTAATTTTCTAGTGATTTCTAGTATATATAAAATGTCCCATAATTTCAGCTCATCGTCGAGCTCAATCATCCCAATGTGCATGGTGTATAGCTTCTCGTTGTTGAAATTTGATCTTCAAATATGTGTTTGGAGTAAAGAGTGCACTGGCTTATGAAGCCAATATGCATGTATTTATTAGTGCTAAATTATGATTGGTTAATACAAAACAAAGATCATCTAAGCCATGATTGAGTGACATAACGATCGATCGTTGATGGAAGAAATATAATAAGCTAATAATTTCAACACTCCCCCTGCTTGACATATCTCGATAAAAATAAATAAAAAAATAAAAATAGAAATAAAATGTTCAACTGTACATCACGAATGACATTCATAAAGTACATTTACTGCAAATAACTATATATAAAATACTACTTAAGTGATAAGAAAGACGTGATAAAGAACATAAATTTTTGAAAAAAAAAAAGTTAGTTACATAAGCCCATTTTTGCAATCAACATTTCAAGTCTTGGTCACGCAAGTGGCTTGGTTAATGCATCAGCGATCATTTTATCTATCGCCATGTAAACGATATCTATTACCTTTGATTTAACTTTCTCTCGAATAAAGTGATGCTGAATGTCGATATGCTTTGATCGAGCGTGATTAATTGGATTTTTGGTGAGGGCGATTGCTGATTGGTTGTCTTCAAATAAGGTTGTTGCACAATTCAGCAAATATCCTAGCTTATCCAATAGGGTGCGTAGCTAAATGGCTTCTTTCGTCACATGTGCTAATGCCATATATTCTGTCTCAGTTGTTGATAGGGCAACAGTTGGTTGGTGTTTACTTGACCAGCTAATGGCTCCTCCTGATAGGTTGAAAATATAACCCGTAGTTGATCATCGTGTATTAATATCTCCTCCCCAGTTAGCATCACTGAAACCGATCAGTCTTAGATCCTGATCGCGTCCAAGGTACAGCTTATAATTGGCTGTTCCTTTAATATATCTTAGTAATCATTTGAGGGCATGGTGATGTTCTTGCATTGGATTGGCCGAAAATTGACTGATGATGCTGACAGCAGTAGCTAGATCAGGTCTCGTCCTGATTATCAGATACATTATGTTGTAATTATTAGCTTATTATATCTCTCTCCCATCAACGATCAACGATCGATCATATGTCACTCAATTGTGGCTTAGATGATCTTTGTTTTATATCAACCAATCATAAATTAGCATTAATAAATACATGCATATTGGCTTCATTAGCCAGTGTGCTCTTTACTCCAAACACACATTCAAAGATCAAATTTCAACAGGTTATGAGCCCCGAGCCGCTTGAAATTGCAGCTCGACAACCTGAGATCTACGCAATCATCTACGCAATTACAACTGCGATTACTGTAAGTATTTATTTAACATTATAAACAATGCGTCAAACAAAGTGATAAACAACGTGACAAACGACACCGCGATAAAGCAATGCAATAAACACATAATGACATAGCATTCAACGACGCGATACGACGAAATGGACAATCTATACGCATCATCGTCATCAGCAACAAGATCGACAAGATTGTGGTTTAAATCAAAAACAGACAGATATCAAACCCTTGATGACGACGAAGGATTGGATAGCAACCATCAGAGTAATATTGCATTTAGCCTCGATTGACAGGAACAGATAGCTACAATGATCAGAAATCAGGAAGATAAATTAGATACACTTGCAACCCTAATGGGCGAATTGATGGCAAAAATTGACAAAACAATTACATCACCTAGCGCACCAACCAATCAGAACACAGCTACAAAAGGCAACATGCCACGACCATCACCATCACCAACAACATCAACAAAGCTTAACGATCTGGCGAAGGAGTACCTGAGATCGATCAACAAATTCGATGGATCGAGTGGCGCACCCAGATTGTTCGATTACTTTGATGCCATAGAGCAATTTATCACTAGCACCAATCTATCAGTATAAAAGGAGGAAGTCAACATAGCAATTAGTAAAATTACAGGCAACGCTAGAATGTGGTTATAGAGGCATGTGAACACATCAGGAGAATTTGATTTGTAGGATGAGCTTAAAGAGGCTATGACGCAAAAATACGCACCAATAGAACAATTGTTATAAATGTGCGATAAGCTTGCGATGATGAAGCAAAAAGGATCGATCAAAGATTATAATGATGCATTCAACCAGATTATAGCGCAAATCGAAGATATGACCGACACAGAAGCTATATTGCAATATCTCCAGGGTCTAAGCCCCAGGTACCAGGAATTAATACTTGCATGGGAGAATATGCTGACAATGCTGGAGGCTTTACAACTCGCATGCATCAGGTTCGACCCGGATAACAAGTAAAGGCGTGATGAAGCCCACATGACAGACTGAGGTGGCTACTGAGGCAGCTACCAAGGTGGCAACTGAGGTGGCGACCGAGGCAGCTACCGAGGCAGCGGTCGCGACAACTGAGGCGGAAGCGCCGGATGAAGCCGAGGCTATAATAACAATAATGGAAACAATCGAGGAGGTCATAATGACAGAGGCGACCGAGGCAGCAATTGCAGAGCCAATCGAGGCGGGAATTTTCGGGGACACCCTTGGAAATGTTACGTCTGTGAGGGAGAACACGGAATATTTCAATGCAACAAATTCAACGATTGGGTAAAAACAGAAAAAGAAAAAGCTAAACCGAGAGCCGAAGCTAATCTGGCGATTGGCACCATCATCGATTCGGGCGCCACACAATATATGTTCAACCAATTGGAGCTTTTCGAGATGGTGACTGAGCACGACAGCTTGGTCACATGTGCAGGGAATAAGAAATTATGCATGACGCACGTTGGGACAATTGAGCTTGATGATGAGCTGAAATTATGGGACGTCTTATATGTACCGGAGATCGCCAGAAATTTAATATCTGTGCGGGTGTTGACACGTGACGGAAATGATATAACCTTCAAGAGTGACAGATCAGTAATTAAAATTAGCGCGGATCACGAAGAAATTAAAATCGGATAAGCCGATGGTGACCTATTTCATTTATCGACATCAGAGCTAGAGCTAGGAGCAAACATCGCCAATTCCAACATCACTGATTCCAAGATTGTAAACATCGCCGATTCCAAGATCGATGACTATACATTATGGCATCACCAACTAGGTCATCCGGGCCGAAATACTCTGCAATCAATCAACAAATTTGTCACAGGGCTCAGAGATGTGCAGCTGTCAACTGGATAAATCGAAATATGCGCCGAGTGTGAACACGCAAAGTCGCACTGCAAGCCTTTCGGACACGCGAAAAATCAATCGATGGAGCCTATCGGAAGGGTGTACACAGATCTGTGCAGGCCAATACCCATGCCATCAGTCAATGGAGCAAAATATATATTAACTTTCATCGATAACACCACTCGCTACATCACAACATATTTTATTAACAATAAAAGTGATACATTTGATCGATTCTAGACATTCAAGGCATTTGCCAAGACGCAATCGGGCCGAAAACTCAAGATTCTCCAATCAGATGAAGGAGGAGAGTATGTAAACACCGAGATGCATGAATTTTTAATCAAAAACGGAATTCATCACAAAATGACGATGCCAGATACGCCACAACAAAACGGTGTAGCCAAACAATATAACCAGACATTGATGAAGTCAATCCGGGCAGTTAAAATTACTGCCAGCATACCTGACGAACTCTGAGTGGAACTTGCCGTGAGTGCTACATATTTATGCAACCGATTGCTAACACGAGCCAATAAGAAGAATGCTTCATCATTTGAATTATGGCACGGTCACAAGCCTGATATCAGTAACTTGCGCATTATATGGGCTGACGTGTATATGTATATTCACAAGGGAAAAAGGTCGAAACTGGTGTCCTGATCCAAAAAGCTTAAAATGATTGGCTATCATGACGAAAAGAAGGCATACAGGCTCTGGGATCCAACCAATAGGAGGATAGAGATCAGCCGCGATGTCACATTTGATGAATCTATTATATTAAAATCCCCAACAATCGTCAACCCAGAAGATCGAGAATATGTCATTGAAGCGATCATCAGAGAATGCGAGTTTGATGAAAAAAGGTAATATCTGGTTAAATGGCTAGGCTATGATGATGATGACAACATCTGGAAGCCAATCGAACAATTGATCGACACTGAAGCTTTACAAATTTAGCAAGATCGGATGTCAGAAGCTAATTTAATTGAATCGACCGATGATTCAATGACCTACAAGGAGGTAATTTCTCTGCCTAATGCAAAGCTTTGGGAGAAAGCGATCAATCAAGAGCTTAAATCACTTAAGAATAATGACACGTGGACGATTGTACCTGAGGTGCCTGTGGGATGCAAGCCGATTGGATGCAGATGGGTATTTAAAAAGAAACTCAACACTGATGGATCGGTTGCCAGGTACAAAGCGAGATTAGTAGCCAAGGGATATTCACAACAGCAAGGAATTGATTACGATGACACATTTGCTCCTGTGGCGAAATTCACGTCGATCAGGGCACTTTTATCGATCGAAGCAACTCTAAACTTAGAAATTCACCAAATGGATGTAAAAACTGTGTTTCTGAATGGCGATCTTGATGAAGAGATCTACATGATGGTATTTGAAAGAATCGACCAATCGGAGCTGTCACCGAGAGCTGTGTGTAAGCTCAATCGATCACTGTATGGACTAAAGCAATTACCTCGTATGTGGAATCAGAAGATCGAGAACTACCTCAGCCAATCAAATTTTACAAGACTATAATCGGATCACAGCATTTATTTAAGGAGAAGACAAGATGATCAATATCAATCGCTGATAATTATTGCTATATATATCGACGATCTACTAATTCTAGCTGATTTGATAGAAACGATGAACAAATTCAAGGCAGAACTTAGCAACGCATTTGATATGACGGACTGTGGTGAAATTAAACATTTTTTGGGTATTCGAGTCATGCGTGATCGAAAAACACACACGATTACAATTGATCAAAGTCACTTCGCCAATCAAATCATTACAAGATTTAACATGACAGATGCCAAACCAATCAGTACACCCCTTGATCCATCCATTCAACTCAAAGCTGAAGAAGGAAAATCCGCAGACCAAATTCTATTTAGACAAATGATCAGTAGCATAATGTACCTGATGATCGGGACGAGATCTGATCTAGCTGCTGCTGTCAGCATCATCAGTCATTTTTCGGCCAATCCAATGCAAGAACATCACCATGCCCTCAAACAATTACTAAGATATATTAAAGGAACAGCCAATTATAAGCTGTGCCTTGGACGCGATCAGGATCTAAGACTGATCGGTTTCAGTGATGCTAACTGGGGAGGAGATATTAACATATGATGATCAACCATGGGATATATTTTCAACCTATCAGGAGGAGCCATCAGCTGGTCAAGCAAACGCTAAGCAACCGTTGCCCTATCAACAACTGAGGCAGAATATATGGCATTAGCACATGCGACGAAAGAAGCCATTTGGCTATGCACCCTATTGGATGAGCTAGGATATTTGCCAAATTGTGCAACAACCTTATT
>RBNK01002762.1:0-10032 GCA_003990785.1 Endogone sp. FLAS-F59071 | reverse complement strand
TTTTTGCATCGTCGTCGTTGTCCTCTACGCTGATTCGTCCGGGTACGTGTGTTCAGGTATGTGGTCGTTCGTGGATTCGTGATGCTTGGCTTGCTCGTCTCTCTCGTTTCGGTCGTTCTAACTTTCTTTCGTTTTTGTTTTCGTCACCGATTTCGCTAGAATCTTCAAGAATCTCTCCACATGGTGCGCGTGTGAGTCATTCTGCTAATTTCGGTAAGTAGCTCTAGATTTTACCATATGCGGGGGTCGCGGTGCATTCCTTGCGATTCGGATGTGATTCGGGTGCTGTGATTCGTTTTGTTTACGCCGGGGTTGGGTGATTCTAACATTCGGGCGCGAGCTGATTCGTCGAGTCTATTTTCCTTCTAACTCCTAGGTCATTCGTTCATTCGGGCGCGGATCGGGTCCTCGGCCGATGTCCTTTGGCTTCGTCGACGGGCTCATTCGTTGGTCAGACTGACGAGCTGAACTGATTCGTTGGTCATTCGAGCTAGAGTTATTGGTGGGACGAGGTGAGTGATTCGTGTGTGTGTACGCGCGTGCATGTCGGGCTGTCTGAATGTTGCATGTCGGTCAGACTGGATCTGCATGCGTCGGTCTGAATCTCGCCATGAGGTGTCGACGGTCATGAGGGGCATGGGATTCACGCATGATTCCGTTCTTGGTGACTTGCTTTCTTTCGGCGATTCGTTTCTTGGCTAGTCTCGTCGTTTTGGGCATAAGCTTCGTAGCTGAATCTCGTCGTTTCGGGCATCTCGTCATGTGTGTCTTGCTCTCTTGTTGTTCGGATTCGTCTGTTCTCTTCGACAAGGGTTGTCTGCTTGCTTGGGTCAGCAATGAAGTGTAAGGGGGTTTCTCCTAAACCGCCTGTGAGAAAGCGTCTGATGATACTAATCCGCATTGGACTTAGGAATCTCCGAGTACGTTGCAAGGTTTCTAAGGTATCGAAAGTACTTTGTTTCTTTATAAGATTATTAATTGTGAATTTCAGACTTATAGTCTTTTAGCGCTCTTGATGTGTGTAGAAGGGGGTGAGATCTTTAGCTCTCAAAGAGATCTTGAGTGTGCACTGCTATTGAACTGAGGTTTATTGAATAAAGAATTTGAGAGATATTTATACAATTTCTCGAGGTGCTATATGGGTAGCTGCCCAGGTTACTACTCGAAAAACTATTGGCTATTCAAAATATAAACTAATTATGAATTTATGTGATATAACGAGTTATATAAGTTATGGATTTAAGACGGTTAAGGATTTAAGACAGTTAAAAGATTTAAGACAGTTAAAAGGTTTAAGATAGTTAAAAGGTTTCACAAATCAAGGAACTGTTCCAGTTGGTCAAAATCCCTTTGTATTACACGGATTTCTTCTTTAAGTTCTTCAAAGGCAATTTGAGACAGTTGGTGAAATGCGGATGGTCCAATTTTGGTAAGTCTTTTCAAAGCGGCTGGTCGGAACTGGAAGAGTCCATAAATCCAGAGGGCAATCCTTTGAGATTGGAGGGGAATCCCTTGATGTAGTGCTCATTTGCATGCTTCTGCATGTTGTTGGTCCCATACATGTTCGAGATCTTCTTCCCAGATCCTAGCGATCTTATAGTAGGCCTGAAATTCATCTTGTGTTTGTTGTTTCTGAGCAATGTCGATGTTTTTCATTATTATTTGAGTCCTTCATAGGGCAGATCCTTCCTCAGGTAGTAGTTCAGATGGAGGGTCTTCTAAGGCTCGATATGCTTCAATGACTTGGCTACGCAGGTATTCATCATTGTTGAATCGGGGCATAGTTGTCTGTTATATTTCTGCGAGTGTTTGTTGCTGCTTTTATATCTATCACTCTTACAACTCTTCCCTCTTTGAGAAAATAGCGTCCACGCTATTTCTGTAAGGACTTGTGATATTTTTCCAGTGCTTCATCTGCGTTTGTCAGATTGCTAAGTGGTTCTCATGTTGCATCGTGTAAGGGGTATCCTTTCCACTTGATTAGGTATTGCGGTGTCAATCTGTTGCCTTGTTTAGTAATCCGTTAATCTAAGATTTCTTCTACTTCGAATTCTTCTGTGTCATTGACCAAAATTGGTGCAGGTGGTATAACTTGTCTGTCCGGAAACAGATCGTCATTATTTGGTGTGTAACGTTTCAGTAGTGATACATGAAACATGGGGTGAATCTTCATTGTTGATGGTAACTCCAGTTTGTAAGCAACAGCTGATATTTTTGCGATAATCCTGAATGGTCCAAGAAACTTGTTTTGAAGTTTCTTTGAAGGTTGATTAGATAACTGTCACAATGTGATGTGTCTTGAGGACAGTAAGACCATTTCGTCTATCTCAAATAATTCTTCATATCTTTTTTCATTTGCGTATCTTGTCTGTTGTACTTGTGCTTCACGAATTGCATCTTGTGCCTTGGTCAGCAGGTTAGTCATTCGTGTGGTGAAGTCATCAATGGCTTGTACTGTTGATTTGACCTTTTCCAGTAACAGAGTTGCTGGTGTCAGTGGGTGGTAACCATAATTCAGGAAGAATGGCGATAGTTTTGTTGACTTTTGCTGAGCATTATTGCATGCGAATTCGGTAGCAGTTAAGTGTTCATCCCAATCATTCTGTCGATAGTTGACGTAAGTTCTAAGCATTTGTTCCAATGTCTGATTCATGCGTTCTGTTTGTCCATCGGTCTGTGGGTGAAATGCAGTTGAGAGTGCTATTTTTGTTCCAAGTGTTTTGAATAGCGATTGCCAAAAGTTGCTTGTAAACTTTGGATCTCGGTCACAGATAATAATTCGTGGTAGTCCATGTAGGCGAAAAATATTATCGAAAAATATTTTTGCTACTTCTGGTGCGGTATCAGTTATTTTGCTTGCAACAAAGTGAGTTTGTTTGCTGAGTCGATCGATGAAGACAGTTATTGCATCTTTCCCAGATATTGTTTTCGGCAGTTGGACAATGAAATCCATACTGATTTGTTCTCATTTTTCGGTAGGTATAGGTAGTGGTTGTAATAGTCCAGCAGGTGATTGTCTGAGTGTTTTGTTACGTTGACAAGTGTCACAAGAGGCTATGAAGCTCTTGGTGCTTGTAAACATTTTCGGCCAGTAAAAGTTTCTGGTGAGTGCTTCGTAAGTTTTATCAAATCCGAAGTGGCCTGCTAAGGGTATATCATGGTGTTCTTGTAGAATCTTGACACGAAGATTTGATGGTATGAAGAGTCGATCTTCATAATAGAGATTGTTGTTTCAGATCTTGAATTTGTTTGTCGTATCCGGTTTGGTCTTGAGTTCTTCTATGATTTTCTGTGCTTCTTTGTCTAACTGGACTCCTTCTTGAATGTCTTGTATCCAGTTGTCTGTGATTTCGATGATAGCTTTGATCTGTTCATCCTCCTGTTGTTGTCTGGATAGTGCGTCTGCTACGACATTAAGCTTTCCAGGTTTGTAGATTATTTCGAAGTGATAATTGTTGAGATGGTCCATCTATCGCGCTTGTCGGGTGGAGAGGGTCGGTTGTTTGTTCAGGTACTTGAGTGATTCATGGTCTGTATAGATCAAGAATTTATTGCCTATCAGGTAGTGTCTCCAAGCCTGTGTTGCATCAATTATTGCGAGTAACTCTTTTTCGTGAACAGGGTAATTTCTTTCTGCAGATGACATTTTTCTTGAACAGTAGGCAATAGGTTAGTCTTCTTGTGAAAGTACGGCTCCAATTGCATAATCTGAGGCATCGGTAGTTACTACAAATTGTAGATTCTGATCCAGGCTTCTAAGGACAGGTGCAGTCGTTAACTTTTCTTTCAAAGTTTCAAAGGCTGTGTCATGATTGTTATTCCATTCTTGAATAATATTTGTGCCTGTTACTGTCAGGTCATGTAGGCATGCTACAATTCCTGCGTAATTCTTGATAAACCTTCGGTAGTATCCTGCTAGTCCTAGGAAGGATTGTATTTCTTTGATCGTCGTTGGTTTTTTCCACTTCTTGATTGCCTCGATTTTCACAGGGTCAACTAGAATGCCATGTTCATTGATTCGGTGTCCAAGGTATGCAACTTCTTTTTGTAAAAAGTTACACTTGCTGAGTTTAGCGTATAACTGATGTTTTCTCAGGATTTCCAGTACTTGGCGGAGATGTTGTAAGTGTTCTTCTTTTGTTTTGCTATAGATCAGTATGTCATCGATGTAGACAACTACGAATTCGTCAAGTAGTGGTCTGAATATATCATTCATCAGTCTTTGAAATGTTGCAGGTACATTTGTCAGTCCAAAAGGCATGACTTTCCATTTGTAATGTCCATATCGAGTTCTAAATGCTGTTTTCAGAATATCTTCTTCAGCAATGCGGATCTGGTGATATCCTGATCATAAGTCGATTACTGAGAATATGGTTGCTCCTTTGAGTCAGTCGAATAATTTCATGATGTTGGGTAATGCGTATCGGTTCTTAATAGTTATATCGTTGAGTTGTCGATAGTTAATGCATATTCTAATTCCATCCTTCTTCTTGACAAATATAATAGGTACTCCGAAAGGTGATGTGCTAGGTTGAATAGATCCTCATTCTATTAATTCTTCTAGAGTCTTCTTGAGTTCTTGTAACTCTGGTCTGGATAATTGATAAATTTTCTTGAATGGTGGTTCTGCGCCAGGTATTAAGTCAATTCAGTGATCAATACTTCGTTTCGGTGGTAGTCCTTCTGGTAAGTTTATGGGAAATTGGTCTGCGAATTCGGTGATAAGCAGTTGTAAAGATATGTCCAGGCTATTAATGTCTATATCCGTTTCGGTGGTAATTTTAGCAATGTCCTTTTCTGTAATAATGCAGCAGTAAACTATGTCGTCTTTGTTGAGGTGTTGGTAGAATTTTTTAGCTGAGTAGAGTCAGATCTTGCTGTTTCTTGATTTGGAGATCAATTTGATATCTTTGTTTCGATGAGTAAACTCCATAGTTTCGCTTGGCCAGTCGATGTTAGGGTTCTTCTGATCTAGCCAACTCTTTCCAAATACTACACTCGGTCCAGGCATACCTATGATTTCAAAGTTCAGTGCATCCTGATATGATTCGATTGAGATTGGGAGATTCTTGGTAGTATGTGTGACTCGTTGGGTTCCTCCATCGGCAACTTCTACAATCATTGCTGCTTCGTGGGGTGACTTGATTACTTTGAGTTGATCGGCTAGCTGTTTGCTGATAAAATTGCAGGTTGCTCCACTGTTGATCAGTACGTTGACTGTTTCATTTTTCATTGTTCCTTTGTAGAAGAGAAGTTCTGTCTTCTTTCCAAGTGATGATAAGGTTCCATGTTCTACTTTTTCTTCTTTTTCATTCACTTTCGTTTCTTCGATAGACCACATGTCTGTTGTATCTTCGATTGACCAATCCGTTTTCTTCTCCTTGGTTGGTAATTTTATGGCTTTGCATACTTGTTTTGCTTCTTCTTCTTCCTTTGCTAACTGTTGAATCTGTGGTTTCTTGCTTTCTTCAATGCAACTCCAGCATTTCCAGGCATCGTCTACACAGTAGGTTCTGTTTCCATGAGGACAGCATCCATATGGTACTATCCCTTATGCCATCTTCAGGTACCATCGTTCGTCTTTGGTGAGTGTAGATTTCTTTTTGTCTGTTGATCCGAATCCTCCTGCAGCTCGTTCAGTTTTTGGAAGCTGTTCTACGACTTTGGCTATTACTGAGTTGTCCAGTTTAATGAATATAAATTGCGCTAGCTTAGCTCCTTTGGTGACTCGGTATTTGCGGCGAGCAGATAAGTTGTGAACTGTGAGTATAATTTCACCAGTATAGTCCACATCAATAACTCCTGCTTTGATCAAGATTCCTTTCTTGATTTTGCTGCTTTTATCCAGGATCTGTATATAAGTTCCAGTTGGTGGCTTTAAGGCTATTCCTGTTTTGATCAGAAAAATCGATCCTGGTGGGATCAGAGCATCTTTGTTTGCATGAATATCATATCCTGCAGAGTTTGCTGTTCCCTTGGTAGGTACTATAGCATCCGGGTACTTCTTTTCGACTAGGAAGTTGGTTTCGTTGTTGGTTTCTTGTATCATGTATAGTCGTTCATCTTCTGATGATTTTTCCTATTCTTCTTCTTCATCTTCTTGCCTTCCTTCTTCAATGTCAGCCAGATCTTGCCAAGTGCTATTGTAGGCTGGATCGCATCCCTTACCATCAATCGTAGCTGAGTCATGGACAGTCCAAAGATCTTGTGGGTAGATTTCGTCCTAATATACTCCTTGTTTATATCTTTTCTTGTCTCCCTAGAACTTTCCTTTGCCAACGTATTGATAGCTTCTCCAGAAAATGTCGTAGATTTCTCCAGTGTTGTTGGTGTAGGGGTGTGGGTTTTTGCCATAGTAGGGTCCATTATTCATTGGTGGCATCTGTCGGCGTCTTGGTTGTGGTTTTATTCTTTGATCCTTCTTCTTGATGATGAGAAAGTCTTCTACTTTGGTTTCATCCGGTATGAGGTGAGTTGTTGAACAGTTGCATATATGTTCTGCACAATAGATACGTTGGTTACAGAATGGGCATCTTGTTTACACCATGTTCCAATTGATGAGGGTGATTTGTTCTTGCTTGTTCAACTTGCGGTATCCTCGGCCATATTTCTCTTCAATTACGTACAGTCGGCTAATGTCTCTTAGATCCGTTTCTTCTTCGGCAGCCATGCTTTTGCTTGTGCCTTTGGTTTCTTCTTTCTTCGTAATCTTTTCTCCCGAAACAGTATAAGTAATTCTACACTCAGGTGCAATATGTCCACATCTTCTACAATTGAAGCAAGTCTTTGTTTTTTTCCAGTCATCCTTGTTTTCTTCTTTCTTGAAATTGTTTTGCCATATCGGGTTATTATTGTAGTTTCCTCGTCCTCCTCTAAATCCTTCTCGGGGGTTAAATCCTCCTTGACGGTAAGTATCAGTTATTGGTTTGCTGCTTGAGCCCGAGTTGTTGTTCTTGTTTTCTGTTCGTGTTTGTTGTGCTGATAGAATTGTACGTGCTGATTTGATGACCATGCCGAAACACCATTATTCGTGAGCACATGGGCTCCCTCTCTCCTTAATGCGAGTTTTAAGCCACTGTGGAAGGGTCTTGAATAAGGTGTCGGCTCATGCACCATAAGTAATGTGATTGTCATCGTCGTAAGGCATCTCAATGATGATGAGGTCAGCGTCGATTTCTGTAGCGAAAGCTTTAAAGGTTTTGTTTCCTTCAGTGTTGAATCTTGCTGTGGCTAGTCGTTTCTTTGCTTCGGCGATATGTGTGCTACTGCGGAACTTGTCAATCAGTAAGGATCTGAGACCTTGTTGGATGGGGATGTTTGGATATCCTAGTTAGGCTGCATTAGCTACTTGAGCTGCTATCAAGGTTGTATCTTGCCAGGTTAAAGGTTTTCTAGGCAGATTTTGCCACCAGATTGCTGCAGATTTTCTGAGAAATCCAGCAATTTTGTTGACCTGTGCATAAGACTTGGCATATACTTGTTCAGGTGTATGATTGACATTATTGGTAAGTCTATCATCTGGTACTTGATCATCGTTCCAGCTGTTGGTATTGTAATTGGCTTCAACGGCTGATATAAATGCTGTGACTTCTTTGGCTTCTCCATCAAAGGGTTATAGGTTGACTGCTTTGGTTGTCTGACTGAGTTGTGCTACTTGTCCTACAAGTGCAGTTAAGGCTGCTACTTGTGCGGTTAGTGCGGCGATTGCGGCGTCGGCCATTATGTCAGTAAATGTAGTTAGTGTGAGTAGTGGTGATGTTGGAAGTTCGTTTTCTTCTCTGTCCGTTTGTTGGAAGTATTCTCTGACTTCGTGATCAAGTATTTCGTCTTCTGAATCGAGATCTTCTGATTCTTCAAGTATATCAGCTTCGAGTGTGATTCTTCAAACGGTTGTATCGGTGTCTTCAATAAATGCAGTGTCAGCGTCGTGATAGACGGTTGTCTCAGGTTCATGTAAGTCACTTATATTGGTTGCTTCTCTGAATGTTAGTTTGCTCGGTCCAGGTATATGTCGGAATATAGATGTTGTGAGATTGATAGGATTGATAGGATCCTCGATGGATAGTGGTGTGATAGGTACAGTTGATCCTAATGGTGTTGTTTCGGCAAATCGTGTGAGGTCTTCTGCTACTAATTTTTCAAATAATCTGTTCGCAATTCTGTAGTAAACGGTGCCTCGGTGTGTTGAGTAATCAAATTGCGAGTTGGTAATCTACTTTTTGATTACTTGACAATTATTATATCCTTGTACGGTAGATGTAAGGTTGGTGAAGTGGTGTTCAGCTCATGTGATGGAAACGATGTCACGATCTCCTTTGATATTTTTGTAGAGGAAATCTTGAAATGCTTCGAAATAGGCTTCAGTTGTAAGAGGGTTTTCGAATTCTTCTAAAAGTTCGTTGTAGAGTTCAAGGTATATTTCGCCTCATAAATGAGCTACTGTTGTTGAATCAGTGCTTCATAGCAGTTGCTGATATTGTGTCCACTTGAAGGGTTCCGTGATGTATGTAGCCTCTCTGGCTGTTGGAAGTAAGATGTGTGTGGTGTTTTTAGTAGCACTCTGAGTACGTCGGTCATGTCTAAAAGGAATTGGTAATTCTAGGCCTTTCTAAAAATATTAGTAGTATGTTTCTGATTATAACGGTTTTTCGTTACCACTGCTACCAAGTTGTAAGGGGGTTTCTCCTAAACCGCCTGTGAGGAAGCGTCTGATGATACTAATCTGCGTTGGACTTAGGAATCTCCGAGTACGTCGCAAGGTTTCTAAGGTATCGAAAGTACTTTGTTTCTTTATAAGATTATTAATTGTGAATTTCAGACTTATAGTCTTTTAGCGCTCTTGATGTGTGTAGAAGGGGGTGAGATCTTTAGCTCTCAAAGGGATCTTGAGTGTGCACTGCTATTGAACTGAGGTTTATTGAATAAAGAATTTGAGAGATATTTATACAATTTCTCGAGGTGCTATACGGGTAGCTGCCCAGGTTACTAATTGAAAAACTATTGGCTATTCAAAATATAAACTAATTATAAATTTATGTGATATAACGAGTTATATAAGTTATGGATTTAAGATGGTTAAGGATTTAAGACGGTTAAAAGATTTAAGACGGTTAAAAGGTTTAAGATGGTTAAAAGGTTTCACAAATCAAAGAACTGTTCCAGTTGGTCAAAATCCCTTTGTATTACACGGATTTCTTCTTTAAGTTCTTCAAAGGCAATTTGAGACAGTTGGTGAAATGTGGATGGTCCAATTTTGGTAAGTCTTTTCAAAGCAGCTGGTCAGAACTGGAAGAGTCCATAAATCCAGAGGGCAATCCTTTAAGATTGGAGGGGAATCCCTTGATGTAGTGCTTGTTTGCATGCTTCTGCATGTTGTCGGTCCCATACATGTTCGAGATCTTCTTTCCAGATCCTAGCAATCTTATAGTAGGCCTGAAATTCGTCTTGTGTTTGTTGTTTCTGAGCAATGTCGATGTTTTTCATTATTATTTGAGTCCTTCGTAGGACAGATCCTTCCTCAGGTAGTAGTTCAGATGGAGGGTCTTCTAAGGCTCAATATGCTTCAATGACTCAGCTACGCAGGTATTCGTCATTATTGAATTGGGGTATAGTTGTCTATTATATTTCTGCGAGTGTTTGTTACTGCTTTTATATCTATCACTCTTACATGAAGTGTCCGGAATGAGGTCTCTAGCCTGGGTAAGTCCTTGGTTGCACCGAGATTCGGGTATGGGTGCCTGTTCGCGCGTGATTCTGGCGGGTATAAGAATGGGGTCGTCCGTCGCTTCTGTCTTTCTCCAAAAAGTCTTCTAAATCACACCCTACTCTTTTTCCTATACTTTTACTATGACTTCGCAGTTCCAATGATATCCGGTCACTTCTAGATGATCTGAATAAATAGTTTCGCTCTATCTTCTTCCATGTACGTTAATCAAAAGCTGATTTGATAATAGAGATCTCTTCAATCAACGATTCGTAACGTTTATTCTCAAGGTTGCTTGTCTTGACATGTCTCTCAGAGTTCTCCTTAAA
>RBNK01002761.1:0-10040 GCA_003990785.1 Endogone sp. FLAS-F59071 | reverse complement strand
AGGTACCGTCATGTAGATCTCTTCATCAAGATCGCCATTCAGGAACGCAGTTTTTACGTCCATTTGGTGAATTTCTAAGTTTAAGGTTGCTCCGATCGATAAAAGTGCCCTGATCGACGTGAATTTCACTACAGGAGCAAATGTTTCATCGTAATCAATTCCTTGCTGTTATGAATATCCCTTGGCCACTAATCTCGCTTTGTACCTGGCAACCGATCCATCAGTGTTGAGTTTCTTTTTAAATACCCATCTGCATCCAATCGGCTTGCGTCCCGCAGGCACCTCAGGTACAATCGTCCACATGTCATTATTCTTAAGTGATTTAAGCTCTTGATTGATCGCTTTCTCCCAAAGCTTTGCGTCAGGCAGAGAAATTGCCTCCTTGTAGGTCATTGGATCATCGGTCGATTCAATTAAATTAGCTTCTGACATGCGATCTTGCCAAATTTGTAGAGCTTCAGTGTTGATCAATTGTTTGATTGGCTCCCAGATGTTGTCATCATCATCATAGCCTAGCCATTTAACCAGATATTGCCTTTTTTCATCAATCTCGCATTCTCTGATGATCGCTTTGATGACATATTCTCGATCTTCTGGGTTGATAATTGTTGGGGATTTTAATATAATAGATTCATCAAATATGACATCGTGGCTGATCTCTATCCTCCTATTGGTTGGATCCCAGAGCCTGTACACCTTCTTTTTGTCGTGATAGCCAATCATTTTAAGCTTTTTGGATCGGGGCGCCAGCTTCAACCTTTTTCCCTTGCGAATATGCATATACGTGTCAGCCCATATGATGCGCAAGTTACTGATATCAGGCTTGTGACTGTGCCATAATTCAAATGGTGAAGTACTCTCCTTATTAGCTCACGTTGGTAATCGGTTGCGTAAATATGTAGCACTTGCGGCAAGTTCCACCCAGAGTTCGTCAGGTATGCCGGTAGTAATTTTAACTGCCCGGATTGACTCCATCAATGTCCGGTTATATTGTTTGGCTACACCATTTTGTTGCGGCATGTCCGGTGTCATCATTTCGTGATGAATTCCATGTTTGATTAAAAATTCGCGCATCTCGGTGTTTACATACTCTCCTCCTCCATCTGATCGGAGAGTCTTGAGTTTTCGGCCCAATTGCATCTCGGCGAAAGCCTTGAATGTCCAGAATCGATCAAATGTATCACTTTTATTGTCAATAAAATATGTTGTGACGTAGCGAGTGGCGTCATTGATGAAAGTTAATATATATTTTGCTCTGTTGACTGATGGCGTGGGCATCGGCCTGCACAGATCTGTGTGCACCCTTCCGATAGGCTCCATCGATCGATTTTTCGCATGTCCGAATGGCTTGCGGTGCGACTTTGCATGTTCACACCCGGCGCATATTTCGATTTGTCCGGTTGACAGCCGCACATCTCCAAGCCCTGTGACAAATTTGTTGATTGATTGTAAAGTATTTCGGCCCGGATAGCCTAGTCGGTGATACCATAATATATAGTCATCGATCTTGGAATCGGCGATGTTTGCAATCTTGGAATCGGCGATGTTTGCTTCTAGCTCTAGCTCTGATGTCGATAAATGAAATAGGTCGCCATCGGCTTGTCCGATTTTAATTTCTTCATGATCCGTGCCGATTTTAATTACTGATCCGTCGCTCTTGAAGGTTATATCATTTCCATCACATGTTAATGCCTGCACAGATATTAAATTTCTGGCAATCTCCGGTACATATAAAACGTCCCGTAATTTCAGCTCGTCGTCGAGCTCAATTGTCCCAACGTGCGTCGTGCGTAATTTCTCATTCCCTGCACACGTGACCAAGCCGTCGTGCTCAGCCACCGTCTCGAAGAGCTCCAATTGGTTGAACATATGTTGTATGGCACCCGAATCAATGATGGCGCCAATTGCCAGATTTGCTTCGGCTCTCGGTTAGTCTTTTCTTTTTCTTTTTCTGTTTTTACCCAATCGTTGAATTTGTTACATTGAAATATTCCGTGTTCTCCCTCACAGACGTAACATTTCCGAGGGTGTCCCCGAAAATTCCCGCCTCAATTGGCTCCGCGATCGCCACCTCAGTCGCCTCTGTCATTATGACCTCCTCGATTGTTTCCGTTTTCATTGTTGTAGCCTCGGCTTCGTCCGGCGTTTCCGCCTCGGTTGTCACGACTGCCACCTCGGTAGCCACCTCAGTCGCCACCTCGGTATCTGCCTCAGTCGCCACCTCGGTAGCCGCCTCGGTCTGTCGCGTGGGCTTCGTCGCGCCTCTGCTTGTTATCCGGGTCGAACCTGATGCATGCGAGTTGTAAAGCCTCCAGCGTTGTCGGCATATTCTCCCGCGCAAGTATTAATTCCCGGTACCTGGGGCTTAGACCCTGGAGATATTACGGTATAGCTTCTGTGTCAGTCATATCTTCGATTTATGCCATGATCCGGTTGAATGCGTCATTATAATCTTCGATCGATCCTTTTTGCTTCATCATCGCAAGCTTATCGCGCATTCGTAACAATTGTTCCATTGGTGCGTATTTTTGTGTCATAGCTTCTTTAAGGTCATCCCATGAATCAAATTCTCCCGATGTGTTCACGTGCCTCCGTAGCCACATTCTAGCGTTGCCTGTAATTTTACTGATCGCTGTGTTGACTTCCTCCTTTTGTACTGATAGATTGGCGCTGGTGATAAATTGCTCTATGGCATCAAAGTAATCGAACAATCTGGGTGCACCACCCGATCCATCGAATTTGTTGATCAATCTCAGGTACTCCTTCACCAGATCATTAAGCTTTGTTGATGTTGTTGGTGATGGTGATGGTCGTGGCGTGTTGCCTTCTATAGCTGCATTCTGATTGGTTGGCGCGCTAGGTGATGTGATCGTTTTGTCGATTTTTGCCATCAATTCGCCCATTAGGGTTGCAAGCGTGTCTAATTTATCTTCCTGATTTCTGATCGTTGTAGCCATCTGTTCCTGTCGATCGAGGCTAAATGCAATATTGCTCTGATGGTTTCTATCCAATCCTTCGTCGTCATCATCAGGGGGTTGATATCTGTTGTCTGTTTTTGATTTAAATCGCAATCTTGTCGATCTTGTTGCTGATGACGATGATGCGTATAGATTGTCCATTTCGTCGTGTCGCATCATTGAATACTATGTCGTTACGTGTTGTTTATCACGTTGCTTTATCGTGGTGTCGTTTATCGCATTGTTTATCGCTTTGTTTGACGTGTTGTTTACGATTTTAAATAAACACTTACAGTAATCGCAGTTATAATTGTGTAGATGCTATGATTGCATAGATCTCAGGTTGTCGAGCTGCAATTCGAGCAGCTCTGGGGCTCATAACCTGTTGAAATTTGATCTTCAAATATGTGTGTTTGGAGTAAAGAGCGCACTGGCTAATAAAGCCAATATGCATGTATTTATTAATACTAAATTATGATTGGTCGATACAAACAAAGATCGTCTAAGCCACAATTAAGTGACGTATGATCAATCGTTGATGCATCGATCATTGATAGGAGAGATATAATAAGCTAATAATTACAACAAATCCACCATCAATCACCTTGGATGGCACATCACTGAACTAGCCAACATTACCCTAATGATAGTAGATAGAGTTACAGTAACCCCTCTTGGAAAAGTCCTACAAATACCTGTGACCTTTGGACATCAAACTATACCTATTAATATGCTAATGTCAAATGCATCTAACTATAATATAATCTTAGGGATTGACTGGATAAAGATCACCAAGGTCAAGATTGACATCTTTGAAAGAAGAATGGATTTTAACTGGAGAGAAAATTCCTTCAGAGTCCCTATCAAGATCTCCAAGAGGGCAACCATCATAGACCCCCAGCAAGTGCATGATGAAGAAGAAGAAAGTGATGACAGTGAAGAAAATAAGAAGAAATCACCAGTGTTCATCAATCAGGTAGAAATCATAGAGATATCTAGAGAGACCTACTGCAAGTTGATAGAGCAAGAAAGGCTTGAGCTACACAGTTATAATATGAGGAGCACCTGCTGCCTCTTTTGTGAAACAAGGATCTACTGTGCAGAAATGATGTATAGTAGTATATCTACTCAGAGACTAGAAATTGAAGACATGCTGAAAAGATACCTTCCTCCTGTCAACTACAAGAAGAGGAAGGAACCAGAAAGGATTCAACAAGAAGTACCTGACTTCCCAGAAGGTCTTTACTCAGAACAGAACTTTTATCCATTTGCCAATATAGTACTAGAGATGTAGGATACACTTTGGTCCAACCTCACAGCTTTTGGCAAAGGAAACCTGAATATGCACTTCAAGGATGTGCAGAAGCCTTTTGGACACCTCCATTTAGATATATAATAAAACCTCTGAGAAAGGAAGCCATACCTTAAGGACTATCACAATGTCTGGATCAATGAATGGAATTATTACAAGAACTGCTACTGGAATGAAGTTCCCCCACACCTCATCTGGAAAACCATCAAGTATACAAGGTTCTATTCCAACTACTATAATTACAAGAAGCACTATACTTGGAAAAAGAGGATTGAGAAAGAAGAGGAAACTTCTAAGAAAGAACTGCAAATGGTTCTAACTGCCCTGAAGGACTTTACTGATGATGAACAAAAATAGACCAACTATATCCAGGATGACAGTGATGGATACAACTCAGACAGTGGGAACTCAAGTTATGAAGGAGAAGATTGGGAACCTGAAGAGGCAGGACTAAGTTCCCCTAGAACAGACAGCATTCTGCTAAAAGATAATATAGATGAAATTGGCTTATTCCCCTGGGAGCAACTCAATTACTTCAGAGACTATGTCAGTGATGAAGAAAAAGGAGAATCTGACCAAGAGTAAGAATCAGAAGAGATTATGGAATAGAGAACCATACACAATGCATTACCAAGACATTACAGAGAAGATGAAGAAAGAAGATTAGATATCTACTACTATATGGAAATCAATGAATTTACCACTTCAGTATTGAGAAACTTTTGGAATTCATACAGCAAGGATGGGAGAATCTATTTTGAGAAAGATGAAGCCCTGACAAATAATGAATCAGTGATCAACCTGATAGATAAAGAAGAACTTGAAAAGGAAAACAGTTCTAATAAAATACTTACATATGATTAATGCAATTCAGGAACCAGACATATTAGTCTGCAGATATCTCCTAGATACACCCATCTCCAGGCAACAAACAGCAGAAGCAGCAGGTTATGATTTATTAACTATGCTAGATGTACTCCTTCTGCCAAGATTATTTGGAAACATTATTACTATAGGAATAGCTGTTACTATACTAAGAGAATATCATGGAGTATTATATATCCAGAGTAGCCTTGCCATCATTGGATTAGAGTTGGAAAGAAAACTAATTAACTAGACCAATCCTCCTCATCATTACTAACTTAGATTTCTGACCCATCCAACTTAAGAAAGAAGACAGAGTAGTTAACCTGATGATCATACCAAACTGTTGTAATTATTAGCTTATTATATCTCTCCTATCAATGATCGATGTATCAACGATTGATCATACGTCACTCAATTGTGGCTTAGACGATCTTTGTTTTGTATTAACCAATCATAAATTAGCATTAATAAATACACGCATATTGGCTTCATTAGCCAGTGTACTCTTTACTCCAAACACACATTCAAAGATCAAATTTCAACAGGTTATGAGCCCTGAGCCGCTCGAATTGCAGCTCGACAACCTGAGATCTACGCAATCATAGCATCTATGCAATTACAACTGCGATTACTGTAAGTGTTTATTTAAAATCGTAAACAACGCATCAAACAAAGCGATAAACAACGCGACAAACGACACCACGATAAAGCAATGCAATAAACAACATGTAATGACATAGCATTCAACGACACGATACAATGAAATAGACAACCTATATGCATCATCGTCATCGGCAACAAGATCGACAAGATTGCGATCTAAATCAAAAACAGACAACAGATATCAACCCCCTAACGATGACGACGAAGGATTGGATAGAAACCATCAGAGCAATATTGCATTTAGCCTTGATCGACAGGAACAGATGGCTACAACGATCAGAAATCAGGAAGATAAATTAGACACGCTTGCAACCCTAATGGGTGAATTGATGGCAAAAATCGACAAAAACAATCACATCACCTAGCGTGCCAACCAATCAGAACACAGCTACAGAAGGCAACATGCCACAAAGACAATCACTATCACCATCACCAACAACATCAACAAAGCTTAACAATCTGGTAAAGGAGTACCTGAGATCGATCAACAAATTCGATGGATCAGGTGGCGTACCCAGATTGTTCGATTACTTTGATGCCGTAGAGCAATTTATCACCAGTGCCAATCTATTAGTACAAAAGGAGAAAGTCAACGCAGCGATCAGCAAAATTACAGGCAATGCTAGAATGTGGTTACGGAGGCACATGAATACATCGGGAGAATTTGATTCATGGGATGAGCTTAAAGAGGCTATGACGCAAAAATACGCACCAATGGAACAATTGTTACGAATGCGCAATAAGCTTGCGATGATGAAGCAAAAAGGATCAATCGAAGATTATAATGATGCATTCAACCGAATTATGGCACAAATCGAAGATATGACCGATACAGAAGCTATACCGCAATATCTCTGGGGTCTAAGCCCCAGGTACCGGGAATTAATACTTGTGCGGGAGAATATGCCAACAACGCTGGAGGCTTTACAACTTGCATGCATCAGGTTCGACCCGGATAACAAGCAGAGATGCGACGAAGCCCATATGACAGACCGAGGCGGCTACCAAGGTGGCTACCAAGGCGGCGACTGAGGCGGCGACTGAGGCGGCTACCGAGGCGGCAGTCGCGACAATTGAGGTGGAAGCACCGGACGAAGCTAAGGCTATAACAATGATAACAGAAACAATCGAGGAGGTCATAATGACAGAGGCGACTGAGGCGGCGATCGTGGAGCCAATTGAGGTGGGAATTTTCGGGGACACCCTCGGAAATGTTACGTCTGTGAGGGAAAACACAGAATATTTCAATGTAACAAATTCAATGATTGGGTAAAAACAGAAAAAGAAAAAGAAAAGACTAAACTGAGAGCCGAAGCAAATCTGGCAATTGGCGCTATCATCGATTCGGGCACCACGCAACATATGTTCAACCAATTAGAGCTTTTCGAGATGGTGGCTGAGTACGATGACTTGGTCACGTGTGCAGGGAATGAGAAATTACGCGTGACGCACATTGGAACAATTAAGCTCGATGACGAGCTGAAATTACGGGACATCTTATATGTACCGGAGATCGCCAGAAATTTAATATCTATGCGGGCGTTGACACATGATGGAAATGACATAACCTTCAAGAGCGACGGATCAGTAATTAAAATCAGCGTGGATCACAAAGAAATTAAAATCGGACAAGCCAATGGCGACCTATTTCATTTATCGACATCAGAGCTAGAGCTAGAAGCAAACATTGCCGATTCCAAGATTGCAAACATCGCCGATTCCAAGATTGATGACTATATATTATGGCATCACTGACTAGGCCATCCGGGCCGAAATACTCTGCAATCAATCAATAAATTTGTCACAGGGCTCGGAGATGTATAGCTGTCAACCAGACAAATCGAAATATGCGCCAGGTGTGAATACACAAAATCGCACCACAAGCCATTCGGATACGCGAAAAATCGATCGATGGAGCCTATCAGAAGGGTGCACACAGATCTGTGTGGGCCGATGCCTATGCCATCAGTCAATGGAGCAAAATATATATTAACTTTCATCGATGATGCCACTCGCTACATCACAACATATTTTATTGACAACAAAAGTGATATATTTGATCGATTCCAGATATTCAAGGCATTTGCCGAGACGCAATCGGGCCGAAAACTCAAGATTCTCTGATCAGATGGAGGAGGAGAGTATGTAAACACCGAGATGCGCGAATTTTTAATCAAACACGGAATTCATCACGAAATGACAATACCGGACATGCCGCAACAAAACGGTGTAGCCAAACGATATAACCGGACATTGATGGAGTCAATCCGGGCAGTTAAAATTACTGCCGGCATACCTGACGAACTTTGGGTGGAACTTGCTGCAAGTGCTACATATTTACGCAACCAATTGCCAACGCGAGCCAATAAGGAGAGTGCTTCACCATTTGAATTATGGCACAGTCACAAGCCTAATATCAGTAACTTGTGCATTATATGGGCTGACGCGTATATGCATATTTGCAAGGGAAAAAGGTCGAAGCTAGCACCCCGATCCAAAAAGCTTAAAATGATTGGCTATCATGACGAAAAGAAGACATACAGGCTCTGGGATCTAACCAATAGGAGGATAGAGATCAGCCGCGATGTCACATTCGATGAATCTATTATATTAAAATTCCCAACAATCATCAACCCAGAAGATCGAGAATATGTCATCAAAGCAATCATTGGAGAACGCAAGATTAATGAAAAAAGGCAATATCTGGTTAAATGGCTAGGCTATAATGATGACGACAACACCTGGGAGCCAATCAAACAATTGATCGACACTGAAGCTCTACAAATTTGGCAAGATCGCATGTCAGAAGCTAATTTAATTGAATCGACCGATGACTCAATGACCTACAAGGAGGCAATTTCTCTGCCTGACATAAAGCTTTGGGAGGAAGTGATCAATCAAGAGCTTAAATCACTTAAGAATAATGATACGTGGACGATTGTACCTGAGGTGCCTGCGGGATGCAAGCCGATTGAATGCAGATGGGTATTTAAAAAGAAACTCAACACTGATGGATCGGTTGCCAGGTACAAAGCGAGATTAGTAGCTAAGGGATATTCACAACAGCAAGGAATTGATTATGATGAAACATTTGCTCCTGTAGTGAAATTCACGTCGATCAGGGCACTGTTATCGATCAGAGCAACCCTAAACTTAGAAATTCACCAAATGGATGTAAAAACTGCATTCCTAAACAGCGATCTTGATGAAGAGATCTACATGATGGTACCTGAAGGAATTGACCAATCGGAGCTGTCACCGAGAGCTGTGTATAAGCTCAATCGATCACTGTATAGACTAAAGCAATCACCTCATATGTGGAATCAGAAGATCGACAACTATCTCAGCCAATCAAATTTTACGAAACTACAATCAGATCACAGCATTTATCTAAGGAGAAGACAAGACGATCAATATCAATCGCTGATAATTATTGCCATATATGTCGACAATCTACTAATTCTGGCTGATTCGATGGAAATGATGAACAAATTCAAGGCGGAACTTAGCAATGCATTTGATATGATGGACTGTGGCGAAATTAAACATTTTTTAGGTATTCGAGTCATGCATGATCGAAAAACACACACGATCACAATTGATCAAAGCCACTTCGCCAATCAAATCATTACAAGGTTTAACATGATGGACGCCAAACCAATCAGTATACCCCTTGATCCATCCATTCAACTCAAAGCTGAAGGAGGAAAATCCGCAGACCAAAGTCTATTCAGACAAATGATCGGTAGCATAATGTACCTGATGATCGGAACGAGATCTGATCTAGCTGCTGCTGTCAGCATCATCAGTCAATTTTCGGCCAATCCAATGCAAGAACATCACTACGCTCTCAAACGATTATTAAGATATATTAAAGGAACAGCCAATTATAAGCTGTGTCTTGGATGTGATCAGGATCTAAGACTGATCGGTTTCAGTGATACTAACTGGGGAGGAGACATTAACACATGACAATCAACCACGGGATATATTTTCAACCTATCAGGAGGAGCCATCAGCTGGTCAAGCAAACGCCAAGCAACTGTTGCCCTATCAACAACTGAGGCAGAATATATGGCATTAGCACATGCGACGAAAGAAGCCATTTGGCTATGCACCCTATTGGATGAGCTAGGATATTTGCTGAACTGTGCAACAACCTTATTTGAAGACAACCAATCAGCAATCGCCCTCACCAAAAATCCAATTAATCACGCTCGATCAAAGCATATCGACATTCA
>RBNK01002760.1:0-10041 GCA_003990785.1 Endogone sp. FLAS-F59071 | reverse complement strand
ATGGGTTTACAACAAAAAAAAAAAAAAAAAAAAAAATTGGTCCGTCTTCAAAAATAATCACCCATATTCATAGTTATGTTTGTCATCTAAAGCACAGTCCCAAATTATCTCCCAGTATACTTATGATATCTCACATAATCAGTGTACAATCCCTTCAATAGTGCCTTTCCCGCCGCATCCTGATTGGCCATTACCATATCGCGCTCATGTTCGGAACAGAGATCCAGCAATGCATATAGGCCAGGTAGCAGGGCAGCCTTGAGTTGGGCACGAGAGATCGAGGAAACAGGGCTGGTTTGTATAGCAAGGTATTCGGTGAGAAGATATGGAGCGTGCTTAGAAAAGGCAGCAAAGGAAGAGGCTGCGGAGACGGCGGTTGCGGAGGAAGACACTGTGGTGTTGCTACGCTGTGCAAGAGCGGAGAGCAGGCGCGCAAAATTGTACGCACAGGATTCGCGGAGCGGCGCGACGGACGAGAGGAGCGGGAAAGGATCATGATGATGACTTTTTCGGGAATTTGTGTTTTTGTGCCGGTCAACTTTCCTTCTGGTGTTTGCAAGGGACGGGTGTGTCGATTTAAAGCAGTGGAACATGGCTTGTACAATTGCCACAAAGGACGGGATAACTTGGACCAACTGCTGGCGATGGAAACTTAGCAGACTTATCAAAAGCTTATAAATAGCATCGAAGAGGTCGGCTGCCGTCGCTTGTGTTAGTGGTGAAGACTGGAGGCGGTCTGGCGCCGTTGCGGAAATAAGCTGGATAACACATGACAGAACCATGCCCACATCAAAAGCCCGCAAGTCGAAAGCCTGTTAACGGTGCGATGAAAATACAATGTAAACCTCGATCTACTAATAATAATAAAAAAGGTACAAAGCTTGTATATTTAGTATCAAATTGCAGATGTATACCTTATCATGGCAAATGTACGCTAACAAATCCAAGACTTGCAAAACGATATGCATCGATCCCGTTGTCTCCATAATCATACATAGATTTGAGATGAAGGCTGGGAAGGAGCGCTTGATCTGTCGCTTTTGACCTGTGGGCACAGTAAATGTGAACTTAAAAAAGTTTTGGTAGTAAAAGCTTATTGAATATTCAAAGAAACTCTTACCATCTCGCGCTTTAGTTACTAATAATTGTACAAAATGAACGAAAACCTCGCATTGGTCTGCTTTGGCATAATCACTCAAATTATCTATCATTTGGTTTGATTGGGTTGTAATCTCGTGTTTAGCTTGGTTCAACAGACACTCAACAAAGATATCGAGCTGCTCTGAAGAGAGATCGCGTACACAAGTAGCAAAGCCGTGCGAAAGCCGTGTTGCTATATTTTCATATCCTTTAAAGGAAGCAAAACAAACAAACAAACAGTATGGGTAAGTGGGTAGATTCATTTGTTGATAAACTGAAGCTCTCCTAAGAGAGCGTTGCTATAATTTAATGAAGTAAAACTTTTGGATTCAAATTACCGGATGCATGCGCCACTCTATATGTAAACCAAACGACAGCCATGACATGATGAACGACGTTGGCACTTGCATCACTCGGTAAGTTGCTGCATAGCATAACCACAAGCTCTGTAACTGCCTTCAAAACGTCCAATCGCTGCGCCTGTGGAACCAATAATTGATTCACTAAAATTGACTGTAGCAGGCGAATCGCGGGAGACATCAGAGAAAGAAATGTGGATAGCAGAGTTGCAGGCGCTGGATGGTCGGTGAGATCGATTTTACACGAAAATGTGAGAATAAGGCTCATAGAGCAATGGATCCAAAGAGTCCGTTGTTACGATAACTCCATGACTCAATAGTGCAGATACAAACTATCTATATTAATAAAAAGATAACTCGCCCTACCATGATCCTTTAAATTCTCGGTTACGAGATGATATCGCAACACTTGTCCATAAAGTTCGACGAATGGACAAATTATAACAAACTTTTCGGCACACTTTTTACGGATACGATCTCGCTCGTCTGATGAAACCTCCGCTGCTAGTCTGTCCAGCCAACTTTCGAGGAACACCCGGAAGGCTTCAGCAATGCCAATGGCGAGTTTGTCGAGATGCGTTAGTCGATCATCAAGGAATGCTAGTCCCGCAGACACCCCAATGGATACTACATCCAGTTGCTCTGCTATAGTACTTCAGCGTGAGCAGAGGAGATTCAACATCAGAACCCAAGGTCGTAATCAACAGAAAGACAAGGTGATCAGGAAACAATCGAATCATAATCATACCTCGTTATCCCTTTGGAATTTATCGTTCGCTGTCTCACCGCGCACACTAAAAAAGTAACAATCCATCTCAGCGAAACTAAATTTAAGCCAATATCGTCATGATCGCGTTCCAACCATTCTTTGAGGCTTTTCACTGTCTTCGGAGACAAAGAGAGGTTTTCTAGCGACGTGTATACTTTTGTCAAGTACTCTCTGGCGCTATTGCTGTCCTCAGTAGGGGTACCATCCTTACCTCGGGCGCAAGCTAGAGCCATAGCCCGTCTAAATGTAGCGATAGATGTGATTTCAGTAATCGATTTGTGACATGAGACGAGTGCAAAAGTATGTAGTGTTCTTACTTGACGGTAATCTCTTCCATCTCACTGGTTACCGACAGAATGCTTTCCAAAATATTGGGTTTCGAGCTCAGTTTACCCTCGAGCGCCGTTGTGGATGATAGAACCCAAATCAAAAACGCAGAATCGTATGTCTGGAAACGAGGAATATAAACAATCAAACATGAATAAAGATTCGCGAGAGAATCTCGATAAAACCTTCCAGTATGCTATTAATTATAAAGTCGACACCAAAGCTTACCAGTAAACCACCATCATTTCTGTATTTCATAATCTTTAGTTGAATGCTTCTGCACATCAACCAGGACCTTGCCGCCGCAGAATAATCTGACTCCCTTCTATTCAAATCTGTCGCACCTTCGGCAATCCATCGATCTACTAAAAACGTCACAGCCAACACGCTATTCCTTTCTTGCCTATCATAGTATTCGAGCGGGAACAAGTGAAGCAGAGAAATATAACTGGCTATCTTATGCAAGGCCGCGTGCTGCTCTTCTGATGGCGCATCGATTGAAGTCGTAAAATTGGGCAATGCTGCTGCGAGCAGTGTCGGAATCTGTGTGTTACGGTCGATGGACGCGATAAGGTCGAGGAGAGAAGACGTTGGAGAGGAGAATTTGGTCGATTCCTTTGAGTGAGATGTTGGGATGGTCTTGAGGAAGTTGAAGAATTGACTGAAGAAAACTTTCATGAAGCAGTCTAAAATGTAATGAGGATCAGAGTAAAGGTCAATTACGTTGGGTTTGTGAAACGCAAAATATTTGTAAAACCGGTATAAATCAAGGATTTGGATCAACCTCGAATAGCCTCCAATTCGTAAAAGTGCGCAGTTCGCAACATTTGTACGTTTAGTGAAGTGATTGTAAAGACAACCAGATCTTCGTCTTGCAGGACAGGATAATCAACAAACGATTGGATTACGATTCGACAAATGGATTCAACCTGCTCTGGATTGCTCAAATGACTGTTCATAGTGAAAATACAGAGTGATGTAGAGGAGGAAATTCAATTTAATATAGTCTGTCATTTCAAGGTCTCGTAATCAGGCACAGCCATTTATAATAACGTACCACAAAACGTCAAGCCAATCGTCAATAATCAACTTCCAGGCAGCCACAGTAAAATTGTCCCAAGTTAGGTCGATAAGCAAACCGTTCCACGATGAGGCCAACATCGTCTCGCCTTTCCGTAGAAGTGGTTCGATAACTCTGACAACGAGGGGTGAGACCTCGTCTGCGGTGTGGACGGCGAATTCGGATGAAGAGAGATGGGCATGTTGTAGTAAAATATTATTCTGGTTATGCAAAATAAATAAAATAAAAATAAGCGATATGGGGCCTACAGACACATAGGTTTAATGATAAAAACAAAAAGAAATAAAGCACCCACCGCAAACAACACCACTCTCGCATCCGCTTCCTGATCGTATCGCACTGTTCTTTCTACCTTACCAATCCAATCCTCACTCCTTCCACACCGCATCCAATACCCGCCTGGGAACGCATCTACTAGAGTGAAATGCAATCTCAGCGCCGGGAGTAGCATGCGTTTCTCGTACTCTAGGCTTAACTGAGTGCCCTCCGTGAAATCACGCACCACCGGAGAGACGAACTGCTCGAACATGGTATCAGCGGCAGGTTCGAGCTGTCGTTTCTGGTGCATGTTGAGCCGAAGAGCGTGAACGTAATGTACAAAGTAGATTACGACGGGATCAGCATCGCGCCCGTGCTGGGAAAGATTGGAGTTGCCGTTGTTGAGTTTACGTTTCTTGGATTTAGTGTGAGTGGTTTCAGTGCCAACGTCTTTGTTGTTCAAGGAAGACATAGGCTGGTAATATTCAAACAGTTCGTTCGAAAAGCGATTGAAAATTGATAATGCTTGGGCCGCAGGTACGCTATTACTGACGCTCGTAGAAAACCTGGTGAAATATACGCCAAAAACCGAGTGTGGCTCATTATTGATCGTTCTTTCAGGTAAATTACCGAAACTAAAAACAGAAAAGATGAGACGCATATGCATACTCTGCTAAAAAACCTCGCGATAATATCGGCTTTCTTAGCACTGCGTCTGCCCGTTCCGCAGTAATATCTCTAAGTGCTGTCAATAGTCCGTCTACATAGAGATCAAATTGTCTTGTCTTGGCGAAAGTGCGCAATAGGGTCAAGGCAAACATCTCGCACTCGGTTTCTGCGACGCTTTGAGGCTAAGAGTTAAAAAAAAAACCATAAGAATCAAAAGCACAAAGAAATACTCATTCTTTACTACCACGAATTATATACTTACATCAATCATAGAACTCCACACGATTGAGATGTATGGTTCAATCACGGTATGGTCAATTTGCAAGAGGAGATGGAGGGAAGCGAAGATCGAGGCCTGGGCTTCTGGTAATATCGTTGGCGTGGATAAGGGCCAAAGGCGTTAACTAATAGATCTGCTCATAAAAACTGAGAAGTCCATAATCGCATAAGTAATATTTGTCGAAAACACAACAAAATAAGACATACACATATGTACATAATATCATCTGTTTTCTATACCTGTTGCACCCCTCAACATGCTCATCAATTGTTCTGCAACCTCTTGTAAGAATGAAAGTTGCTTTTTCGAAATCTCATCGTTAGTAACTTGATACACGTTCTGTTTTAACAACTCGGCCAGCATCTTATTTTGCACTTTGAATCCAATTGAGGCCTCGCTCTGTCTTGCAATTAAATACAGCTCTAGGAAGAAACCAAACTCGACCGTTCGCGAGGTATCGAGGTGGCTTGAGCCTTTGGCAGGAATAACGCTTGATTGTGATTTACGGGCTTGGCGGAAGGAGTCGACAAAAAGAGAAAACAGAACAGGGAGGAAAAAGCAAACTGACCGGCAGAATTGATGAAAGTTACGTGAGTGGGTTGAAAACTTGCGAGGTATGGGGTGTAGGATGGTTTAACAAGTAAATGAGTATGGAGATTATAAAACATACCACAAAGATCTTCTTTCTCCTCTCTCTTTTCGATTAATGCCTTCAATTGATCGAACAGAGGTTTGTGATAGGTCTGCCCCTTGCTACTCGTTCCGTCTATCATTCCTGTCGTTTGTAGTACAGCCATGTATTCAGTGATAGCCTCCTGATGGAGGAGGCTGTGACGAAGTATATTTCTGATGTGTGTTGTGATGGACTGCGCTAGTTGTGCATTGATTGGCACATATTCCAGATCCGAATATTGCGAGAAAATCCAATAGACTTTGAGAAGAGGAAGGAACATCTTGTCCGTCATAGTAGCGAAGACCTGGTGGTGCGAAGATACAAACATGGTTGTTTAAATTAAAAGCAATACAACACTTTCAGAGATAGAGATGCATTTATGCATCCGTGATTAAACATAAATCGTAATATCTCACCTTCTTCCTATTTGGTGTCGCTACAAGCATATTATCAAAGCTTGGGAACACGTCTCTCGCGAAGCTGGCTAAACTTGCGCACAATTCTCGATCATTGTCACGGTTGCTCGCGGCCCATTCGTCACGCTGAACTACCAACGCATTTAATGTGTTCAAGACTAATGTAGAGAAATGTTCAATGGTAGGTCTGTACGATGCCGACAGATCTGTGCTGAGATAGCGGAAGCACATGCGGACGGTTTCAAGGAGATTACAGGGGTCCTCTAACGTTGGGGTCGGACGAGTAAATTGATCTATAACCGCAGCAAAAGCAAGGATTACGGGAAGCCGAATTGCCGGAAGTGAAGATAGCACACCCGTCGACACTGTACGAGAAGTGTGGTCATTGGGTATACGTTTCGCCGAGCCGTAGAACTCGAGAATCTCTTTGAAGAGGATCCAGTATCCGGTATGAAGGTAAGGTGTTTCCAATGAGCTGGTAAAAATAACTTGAGTTACTGATACGAAAGAAAAAGAAAAAAGAAGAACTCGAAATGAATGCTCGCAAAACCAACCTCTCGGTGCCCTTCCCGACCGATTTGAGAAGGCTGGTGCACAACCATTCGAGGAGAAATTCGTCTTTGTGTGGGAAAAGGATATCTGCAGAATTCCAAGCCTGTGTAGCGATCTTTATCTTTTCATCGACAGAACCAGAGGCTGATTTGAGAATCTTTGCTATGGCCTGTGCCATTGCTGCGAACGCGTTAAGTGGAACTTCCCGTTCGTTGCAATAAAAGTGTTATTTTTCATAACAAATGCCAGTCACAATTTTTGTTGCTCTATTCCGCATTCCGCAACTTCGCTTCCCGTTAGAAATGGCTCGCAACGGAGCGCGTTCCGGCATACAATTCACATCATTCATCGGTAGGTAAATAAGACACGTTTATTTCATGCTTCTGCCTCAATAGTTGTATGTGTATTTTGACTCCATACTTATCTACAACCACGTTAGCCTTCAGACCACACCTTCTTTTTCCCGCACAGCGACACTATGCTATAATGACTCGCGCTAAACGACGTGCTGGGATTTACGACGCTGATATGAGCGAAAATTTGCCATTGAAGCTAGACACGGCAATACCATCAAAGCTAAACACTGCAATGCCATTAGAGCAGCCTTTGAGCGAAAATCAGCAGGCGGTGCAAGAAACCTCGAAAACATGGAGTGCACTTGCCTTAGAGACTCCAAACGCTATCATCAAGAGGAAAGCACCACAAAGAGCCTCGCAAAGTCTTTTGGCTCGCCTGAAGCTTTCTCACCCTACCACTACCAAACCATTTATCAGAGAATTGAAGCCGGCGGGTACGTCTTCATCCAATTAAAGTTATACACCTTGCCTTCGTCATGATTGATAATATTCAATAAATTTTTTAGACATGGCTACCCGCATGGTCAAGGTTCGATCCTCCTTTACGCAACCTCTTGACCCACACCTCCTTAAAGTCGCGATCCTCGGCGCTGCCAACGCAGGCAAGTCAACGCTCATTAACCAGATGATCGGGAAACAGGCAAGTCGGATATTGAAAGAAGAATGGTGATCCTGGTATTGTGCTGCGGAGCGTTCATCCTATTTATACTCAAGTTTGCTGGGCATGCTGTTTTAGGTTTCCGTCGTATCTCCCAAAGCTCATACGACGCGGAGTCGTGTTGTCGCCATATATTCTCATGATAACAAGCAAATCGTGAGCGCAGCATACCCAATTAAAGCATTAATTACATCTATCTGTATTTGCTTTGATGTTGATATTGGCGAAATAATTCCTCACCTGCGCTTTGGCATCAAACTAGGTCTTTCTCGATACCCCTGGAGTAATTCCAGGACACAATCGCGCGCATTTGAATCGCGAACTCGTGAACGCGTCGTGGCACGCGTTGGAGGAAGCGGACCACCGTACGTACAACATATACTTTTGAGCTCAGAAACATTTCGGACAATTAAGTTGTCAATCTTCCTTCTTAATGGTTTGGACACTGAACCCCGAACAGTGATGGTAGTTGTAGACGTTGCCAAGATGCTGTACGCTTCTCGAACGCTTTCAGACGACTATCTTCTCGAAAGGCTACAGAAATACTCAATACCAGGCACACTGGTGATGAACAAGGCACGTGGATTG
Organism: Endogone sp. FLAS-F59071; assembly: GCA_003990785.1. Lineage (NCBI taxonomy): Eukaryota > Fungi > Mucoromycota > Endogonomycetes > Endogonales > Endogonaceae > Endogone > Endogone sp. FLAS-F59071. The sequence continues at coordinate 1,915 of RBNK01002760.1, read as the reverse complement.
AAATTCTTTAGTTTTTACGGACAATCTTTGGGTAGCCTAACATCAAACTTCCTTTTCTCACAATGCAACACAGATGGACCTGCTGACGAACAAAGCAGACGCTGAGTCTGTCGCAAAGAAGTTTAATGAGAAGTATCCATATTTCAAGAAAACGTTGTTTGTGTCAGCACTAGAGAAGACGGATTTGGCAGAGATAAAGGTATATAAGAGCATCAGGTTGAAACGTCCCAATGTTTTCATCCTGAATATTGTATTTTGAGGCATCCTCATCAGATCACATGAATTTTGTAGGATGTACTCTTCGCCGAAGCCCTGCCACGTGACTGGCTCTTCCCCGCCGACCAGACAAGTGAAATGTCTGACCTGCATCTGGTCGAAGATTTCATCCGGGCTGAGTTTTTCAAGCGGCTGCATCAGTACTTACCGTACTTGCTGAAACAGGTATGTTAAGAAAAAGGCACTATTTGGTGTATCTAGCATGTGTAATTCGTCGTTGAACGATGCTCGTGGAATTCTTTGATACCTTATTTTATGTCTCGTTCTCCTAATCGGTCCAGGAGAATGTCGGCTGGACCGAGCTCCCCGACGGTACGCTTCGTATCGATCAAACCGTGTACGTCGAGCGTGAAAGCCAACGAAAAATTGTGGTTGGCACTAATGGGGTTGTGATTAATGGGGTGGTAAAGGATGCGACGCGAGAGATTAGAAAGGCATTAGGGAGATGTGTGACGCTTTTTATTCAGGTTAAGAATAGAGAAAACTGAATCACGATGGGAATAGAAAGTCCAGTTTGTCGTGATAAATGGAATGCGTAAATGTAAAATAGCCTCGATCCATTTATACTATACTGCCTGCCAAATACATACAGAAATCGGTATTCCATGTTAGAAAAGAATGAAGGATTCCAGGTTTAATATTCGGGTCTATGCTTGATTTATTCCTTCGCACGTGTGTGCTTTCTTTTCCATATGTACATGAGACATCATGTGAGGCACCTCGCTCTTTTGCTTTTAAATCGTTCAGTTTTTATCTCTATAAAAAAATGGGCCCAAATTGTATTTCGCCATTTACCGTGTTCCTGTCGTAGTTTGATTATAAGATACCATGGCATTTGCCCTGTTCGCCAGTCCCTGCTTGTGCAACTGCTGCTTCTTGGCCAACACGCTACTCTGTCCATTCACCACCGACAACAGCTCGCCCGCCAATCGTTCCTCAAACACCTTTTCAGGCCTTTTTTTGGCGGCTTCGGTAATCCACTTGATAGCCCTGTGACGGCGCTGGCGTTCGTTAAGCGGAGTGGGGATATAGAGTACCTTGGAGCCCTTCTTGTTGGTTGAGAGTTTGAGCACTGGCTGCGCGAGCCGGATGGCTTCTTCGAGGACGATGTACGGATCGGAGTTTGTTTGCCGGCGTATGCTGTGGAGGGCGTCGGAAACAAGACGTTGGGAACGGGCCTTCTTGCCGTCCTTCATGATGGTGTTGACGAGTTGGGAGACGAGGGGATCCTCGCGGAGCGGGATTGAAATCGTTGCGGCATCGGGAGCAGCGGGGTCCTCGTTGGCGAGGGGGGCGATCGACTCTGTAACGATATACCGAGACACCGTTGCTCTTGCTGCAGAATTTACAGCAAGCCGGTATGCGGACACCCGAAGGGTTGAAAAGAGAGTCGTTGTCATGGAGGTCGCGAAAAATTGTTTACTTCAGTCCCGCGAAACTTTATGGTCAACAAGCCACGTGATCTCGCTGCTTTTCCCTTCAAGTATATATTTACTGTATTTACTGTATAACAAACAATCCGCAGTCGAGACCAAAAAGTGAAATTCGGAAATTGGGTTATCACATCGTATTATAAACATAATTCATTAAAGGAGACCCTAACAGGTTGCGCTCAGATAAGTAGCTTGCACACAGATTC
>RBNK01002759.1:0-10042 GCA_003990785.1 Endogone sp. FLAS-F59071 | reverse complement strand
TGAACCAATCAAGAAGGCACCCTACCACCTCAACCTGAGCTACTGAAAATGGGTTACTGAAGAAATCACTTGACTAGAAAATAATGGTATAATCATCAAATCAAAGAGCTCTTGGGGATTCTCTATTGTCATTGCATTAAAGAAGGAAATTATTATTAACAAGGATGAGACTAGAACTGAAACAACAGCCCCAAGATTTTGTGTAGACTTCCGAGCCCTTAATGCTATTACTAAAAAGGATATATTTCCTATATTAAGGATTGACAACTTACTGGATTTAGTAGAGAAGCAGCCTCAATACTTCTCGAGTTTCGATTTGTATGCTGGATATCATCAAATTACACTCACCTCTGAAGTAAGTGAATGATCTGTATTTATAACACAAGATGGTCACTACTAGTACACCCAGATGCCCTTTGGGTTATGCAATGCCCCACCATCTTTCCAAAAAGCAATGACCAATGTCTTCAGAGATATGATTGGCAAGAACATTATAGTATGTTGAAATTTGATCTTTGAATGTGTGTTTGGAGTAAAGAGCGCACTGGCTTATGAAGCCAATATGCGTGTATTTATTAATGCTAAATTATGATTGGTCAATACAAAACAAAGATCGTCTAAGCCATGATTGAGTGATATAACGATTGATCGTTGATAGGAGAGATATAATAAGCTAATAATTTCAACACTCCCCCTGCTTGATATATCTCGATAAAAATAAATAAATAAAAATAAAAATAAAAGAATAAAAAATAAAATGTTCAACTGTATGTCATGAATAGCATCCATGAAGTATATTTACTGCAAATAATTATATATAAAATACTACTTGAGTAATAAGAATGATGTGGTAAAGGAAATAAAAATTTTAAAAAAAGGTTAGTTACATAAGCCCATTTTTGCAATCAACATTTCAAGTCTTGGTCGCGCAAGTGGCTTAGTTAATACATTAGTGATCATTTCATCTGTTGCTATGTAAATGATATCTATTACCTTTGATTCAACTTTCTCTCAAATAAAGTAGTACTGAATGTCGATATGCTTTGATCGAGCGTGATTAATTGGATTTTTGGCAAGGGCAATTGCTGATTGGTTGTCTTCAAATAAGGTTGTTGCACAATTTGGCAAATATCCTAGCTCATCCAATAGGGTGCATAGCCAAATGGCTTCTTTCGTCGCATATGCTAATGCCATATATTCTGCCTCAGTTGTTGATAGGGTAACGGTTAGTTGGTGTTTGCTTGACCAGCTCATAGCTCCTCCTGATAGGTTGAAAATATAGCCTGTGGTTGATCGTTGTATGTTAATGTCTCCTCCCCAGTTGGCATTACTGAAACCGATCAGTCTTAGATCCTGATCGCATCCAAGGTACAGCTTATAATTGGCTGTTCCTTTAATGTATCTTAATAATCGTTTGAGGGCATGGTGATGTTCTTGTATTGGATTGGCCGAAAATTGACTGATGATGCTAACAGCAGCAGCTAGATCAGGTCTCGTCCTGATCATTAGGTACATTATGCTACTGATCATTTGTCTGAATAGACTTTGGTCTGCGGATTTTCCCCCTTCAGCTTTGAGTTAAATGGATGGATCAAGGGGTGTACTGATTGGCTTGGCATCCATCATGTTTAACCTTGTAATGATTTGATTGGCAAAGTGGCTTTGATCAATTGTGATCGTATGTGTTTTTCGATCGCGCATGACTTGAATACCCAAAAAATGTTTAATTTCACCACAGTCTGTCATATCGAATGCGTTGCTAAGTTCCGTCTTGAATTTGTTCATTATTTCCATCAAATCAGCCAGAATTAGTAGATCGTCGACATATATGGCAATAATTATCAGTGATTGATCGTCTTGTCTTCTTCTTAGATAAATGCTGTGATCTGATTGTAGTCTTGTAAAATTTGATTGGCTGAGATAGTTGTCAATCTTCTGATTCCATATATGAGATGATTGCTTTAGTCTATACAGTGATCGATTGAGCTTACACACAGCTCTTGATGACAGCTCTAATTGGTTGATTCCTTCAGGTACCATCATGTAGATCTCTTCATCAAGATCGCCATTCAGGAATGCAGTTTTTACATCCATTTGGTGAATTTCTAAGTTTAGAGTTGCTCCAATTGATAAAAGTGCTCTGATCGACGTGAATTTCGCCACAGGAGCAAATGTTTCATCATAATCAATTCCTTGCTGTTGTGAATATCCCTTGGCCACTAATCTCGCTTTGTACCTGGCAACTGATCCATCAGTGTTGAGCTTCTTTTTAAAAACCCATCTACATCCAATCGGCTTGCATCCCGCAGGCACCTCAGGTACAATCGTCCACGTGTCATTATTCTTAAGTGATTTAAGCTCTTGATTGATCACTTCCTCCCAAAGCTTTGCATCAGGCAGAGAAATTGCCTCCTTGTAGGTCATTGAGTCATTGGTCGATTCAATTAAATTAGCTTCTGACATGCAATCTTGCCAAATTTGTAGAGCTTCAGTGTCAATCAATTGTTCGATTGGCTCCCAGGTGTTGTCGTCATCATCATAGCCTAGCCATTTAACCAGATATTGTCTTTTTTCATCAATCTTACATTCTCCGATGATCGCTTCAATGATATATTCTTGATCTTCTAGATTGATGATTGTTGGGGATTTTAATATAATAGATTCATCGAATGTGACATCGCGGCTGATCTCTATCCTCCTATTGGTTGGATCCCAGAGCCTATATACCTTTTTTTCATCATGATAGCTAATCATTTTAAGCTTTTGAATCAGGGTGCCAGTTTCGACCTTTTTCCCTTGTGAATATATATATACACATCAGCTCATATGACATGCAAGTTACTGATATCAGGCTTGTAACCGTGGTATAATTCAAATGGTGAAGCACTCTCCTTATTGGCTCATATTAGCAATCGGTTGCGTAAATATGTAGCACTTGTGGCAAGTTCCACCCAAAGTTCATCAGGTATGCCGGCAGTAATTTTAACTGCCCGGATTGACTCCATCAATGTCCAGTTATATCGTTCGACTACACTGTTTTGTTGTGGCATGTCCAGCATCGTCATTTTGTGATAAATTCCGTTTTTGATTAAAAATTTGCGCATCTCGGTGTTTACATACTCTCCTCCTCCATCTGATCGGAAAATCTTGAGTTTTCAGCCCGATTGCATCTTGGCGAATGTCTTGAATGTCCAGAATCAATCAAATGTATCACTTTTGTTGTCAATAAAATATGTTGTGATGTAGCGAGTGGCGTCATCGATGAATGTTAATATATATTTCACTCCATTGACTGATGGTGTAGGCATCGGCCTGCACAGATCTGTATGTACCCTTCCGATAGGCTCCATTGATCGATTTTTCACATATCTAAATGGCTTGCAGTATGACTTTGCATGTTCACACCCAGTACATATTTCGATTTGTCCGGTTGACAGCTGCACATCTCCGAGCCCTGTGACAAATTTGTTGATTGATTGCAGAGTATTTTGGCCCAGATGGCCTAGCCAGTGATGCCATAGTATGTAGTCATCAATCTTGGAATCGGCGATGTTTGCTTCTAGCTCTAGCTCTGGTGATATTGATAAATGAAATAGGTCACCATTGGCTTGTTCGATTTTGACTTCTTCATGATTCATGCTGATTTTAATTACTGATCTATTGCTCTTAAAAGTTATGTCATTTCCGTCATGTGTCAATGCCCGCACAGATATTAAATTTCTGGTGATCTCTGGTACATATAAGACATCCCGTAATTTCAGCTCATCGTCGAGCTCAATTGTCCCAACGTGCATCGTGCGTAATTTCTCATTCCCTGCACACGTGACCAAGCCGTCATGCTCAGCCACCATCTCGAAAATCTCCAATTAGTTGAACATATGTTGCGTGGCGCCTGAATCAATGATAGCGTCAATCGCCAGATTTGCTTCAGCTCTCGGTTTAATCTTTTCCTTTTCTTTTTCTATTTTTACCCAATCGTTGAATTTGTTGTATTGAAATATTCCGTGTTCTCCCTCACAGATGTAACATTTCCAAGGATGTCCCCGAAAATTCCCACCTTGATTGTTTTCGTTATCATTGTTATAGCCTTAGCTTCGTCTGGCATTTCCGCCTCGATTGTCGTGACCACCGCCTCGGTAGCCACCTCGGTTGCCGCCTCAGTATTCGCCTCGGTCGCTGCCTCAGTAGCCGCCTCGGTCTGTCGTATGGGCTTCGTCGCGCCTTGGTTTATTATCTGGGTCGAACCTGATGCATGCAAGTTGTAAAGCCTTTAGCATAGTCAGCATATTCTCCTGCGCAAGTATTAATTCCTGGTACCTGGGGCTTAGATCCCGGAGATATTGCGGTATAGCTTCTGTGTCGGTCATATCTTCAATTTGCGCCATAATTCGGTTGAACGCGTCATTATAATCTTCAATCGATCCTTTTTGCTTTATCATCGCAAGCTTATCGCGCATTCGTAGTAATTATTCCATTGGTGTGTATTTTTGCATCATAGCCTCTTTAAGCTCATTCCATGAATCAAATTCTCTCGATGTGTTCACGTGCCTCCATAGCTACATTCTAGCATTGCCTGTAATTTTACTGATCGCTGTATTGACTTTCTCCTTTTGTACTGATAGATTGGCACTGGTGATAAATTACTCTATGGCATCAAAGTAATAAAACAATCTGGGTGCGCCACCTGACCCATCAAATTTGTTGATCGATCTCAGATACTCCTTTGCTAGATCTTTAAGCTTTGTTGGTGTTATTGGTGATGGTGATGGTAATTGTGGCATGTTGCCTTCTGTAGCTGTATTCTGATTGGTTGGCACACTAGGTAATACATTTGTTTTGTCGATTTTTGCCATCAATTCACCCATTAGGGTTGTCAGCATGTCTAATTTATCTTCCTGATTTCTGATCATTATAGCTATCTGTTCCTGTCGATCGAGGCTAAATACAATATTGCTCTGATGGTTGCCATCCAATCCTTCGTCATCGTCATTAGGGGGTTGATATCTGTTGTCTGTTTTTGATTTAGACTGCAATCTTGTTGATCTTGTTGCTGATGACGATGATGTATATAGATTGTCCATTTCATTGTCATTGCGTCATTGAAAAAAAATGCTATATCGTTACGTGTTGTTTATCGCGTTGCTTTATTGCAGTGTCGTTTGTTGCATTGTTTATTGCTTTGTTTGACGCGTTGTTTACAATGTTAAATAAACGCTTACTGTAATCGCAGTTATAATTGCGTAGATGCTATGATTGCATAGATCTCAGGTTGTCGAGCTGCAATTCGAGCAGCTCGGAGCTCATAATCTATTGAAATAATTGATCTTGGAATATGTGTTTTAGAGTAAAAGAGCATACTGGCTTATGAAGCTAATATGCGTGTATTTATTAATGCTAAATTATGATTGGTCAATATAAAACAAAGATTGTCTAAGCCACGATTGAGTGACATAATGATCGATCATTGATGGGAGAGATATAATAAGCTAATAATTTCAACACAGTATACATTGACGATATTCAGCTATACTCACCAGACTGGCTAAGTCATGTCAAGGGAATCATCGAGATTTTTCGCAGACTTCAAGAAAGTGGATTTAGACTCAAAGCAAAGAAGTGCACAATTAGAGAAACAGAAATGAAGTACCTCAGATTTATCATCACAGCAGAAGGACTGAGGACTGACCCAAGCAAGACCAAGGAGATCTAAACCTACCTAGTACCTATAAATGTATCCGAGTTACGAGCCTTTTTGGAACTAGCAACCTTCTATCAAAAATTCGTCAAGGACTTTTCTACAATTGTATGACCTCTGCACCACCTGCTTAGGAAAGGAATCCAGTTTGAATTCAGAATACCCCAATGGTTAGCTATAGAAGAACTCAAAGAAGCCCTTATAAGTATACCAATCCTGAAATGACCTAACTGAGAAAAACCATTTACTTTACACACTGATGGATCAGCTAAAGGACTTGGAGCTATCCTAATATAGATAGATGAACAAGGGAATAAACATGTGATTGTATATGCCAGCAAAGGAACCAATCCAGCACAAGCTAATTATGAAGCAATCAAATTAGAATGCTTGATAGCAACTTGGGCAATTGAGTACTTCTACCACTACCTGATTGGACAAAAGTTTACCCTCATTACAGATCATATAGCCCTCAAGTAGTTGTTCAACAAAGTTTAACCTACTGGAATCTATGCCTGATGGATTATAAGACTGCAGGAGTACAACTTCAAGGTCCAGTATAAACCTAGAAAGATATATCAGCATGCCGATGCATTGTCTAGAATACCAAGAAGGGAGATGTCACCCTGAGAAAAGACTGTACAATTCCAATAAATCAGGAGCTATACTATCAGATCACAATATATTTAGGAGGAGGAAAAATATCAATAGTCGACAAATGGAGAAAGAAGATCATACTTAGGAGCCAACAAAACTTTGAATATCAGGATGGAGAGTTATATAAAATATCGTAAACAGACAAAGAATATCAATGTATAGTTATCCTAACATATTATGTGAACAACATTTTATCAGGAGTATATAATTATCACTTATCTGGATATCAAGGAGCAGAATGAACCTATCAGCAGTTAGCAAAAATTTACTAGTGGCTACAAATATAGAAAGATATACAACATTATATCAGGACATGTGATACTTACCAGAAGAGGAAAACGATCAAGAATTTTATACTCCAGCAACCTAGTATAACACCAAATGCCCCTTTTGAACATATCGGAATCGATATAATTGGACCCCTTCCACAGACCCTTACTGGAAAAAAATACATTATAACAAATGTACTAATAAATGATCATTCATTCGTTCATTCATTAAGAATGCTCAGAGTGTCAGACGTGATATCTCCCTTTGTGTATCCTTACTACAGCTTCATGCTGTGCTCTTCAGGCTTTACTACGACTGATATTGAGATATTCCAAGACTCTGTGCAAACTGATTTATTTAGATAGAAATAGAGGGGGTATTTATACAAATTTGCTAGAACTGAATGAACAAAATAATAAAGACTTCACTACAAGTATGACTCGATAACTGCGAATAACATTTCGTTGATAAAAATGAGATCAGTCGCTAAAAACTAGGTTCGTCGCTGGTGGCGAGATCACTCACTAAAAACGACACTAACTAAAAATGGAAGGGGCAGGGGTTATGGTAACTACAAATTGAGTGTAGTACTAAATTCATGAAAATCAGTTAAGTTGGGGGTCGGCCGTCACATCTGGGGGCTCAACTGGGAATGTCTCATCCTCGAGACAAAGGGAATAAAATAAGCTCCTAAGTGAATTGGCAATATATGAGAGAAGCTAATAAAATAAGCTCTGATTGCAAGTAGGGTGCTGTGGTGAGCATAACATTGTGTCCAAGTTACCCAAAAATATAAAAATAAGAAAATACTATTCTTGATAAGGATATTACTAAATAAAGAAGTGGTTCGTCATGTTTCTATAAACAAACGACTCCTGGGAAATGTAGGATATAAAAATAAAATAGTAAAATAAGAGGTATAATAAAATAATATATCGAACAAAAATAAAATAGTCAAACAATATCCAAAATGCAAAATAAGTGTCCATCGAAGATCGCCAAAAATAAATATAATAATGTCTGATCTGAATAAAAGGGAATAAGTTACTGAGATGATAAATGAAATATACGTCAAATGAAAATCGATCGAGTGTGTTATTGTTCAATTTGAAAAAAGGGTGAAATCAATCGAAAATAAATAAATTAATTGTTCGATGAATAAATAACTGAATAAAATAGACTCCGAGGACGTCGAAATATTAAAAAATATATAACTGAAGACCTGGGCTCACTTTTTCTTTTCTCTTTTTTCCACATCATCGTTGTGTCATTGTGTATGCTGATCTCGTCCGGTACGTGTTCAGGTTCACGGGTATGTCTGTTCGTGGATTCGTAATGCTTGGCTTGCTCATCTCTCTCGTTTCGGTCATTCTAACTTTCTTTCGTTTTTGTTTTCATCACCGATTTCACTAGAATCTTCAAGAATCTCTCCGCGTGGTGCGCGTGTGAGTCATTCTGCTGATTTCGGTAAGTAAACTCTAGATTTTACCATATGCGGGGGTCGCGGTGCATTCCTTCATTCCTTGCATGATTCAGGTACGTGATTCTAACGTTTTGTTTATCCGCGAAGCTTGTTTTTCGGGCACGAGCTGATTCGTCATTTCTATTTTTCTCCATTCTAACTCTCAGGTCATTCGTGGATCAGGTCCTTGGTCGGGTGTCTTGGCTTTGAGCTAGGTCATTCAAGCTAGGGTTATTGGCGGGCTATAACCGTTGACAACGAGGTGAGTGATTCGGGTGTGTGTGTGTGTACGCGCGTGCATGTCGGGCTGTCTGAATGCTGCGTGTCGGTCTGAATCTCGCCATGAGATGTCGTCATGAGGTCTGGCTTCTGGGGGCACGGAATTCGCACGTAATTCCGTTTCTGGACTTGGTGACTCGACGATTCATTCTGGCTGGGGGGGTCATATTTTGGGCGTAAGCTTCATGGCTGAATCTCGTTGTTTCGGGTATCTCGTCATGTGTGTCTTGCTCTCTTGTTGTTCGGATTTGTCTCTCTTCGACAAGGGTTGTCTGCTTGCTTCAGCAATGAGGTGTCTAGTCTGGATAAGTCCTTGAGGTCGTGCCGAGATTCGGGGTAGGTGTTCATGCTTGGGTGGTCATTCGCGCGTGATACCGGCGGGTATAAGAATGGGTCGTCCGTTGCTTCCGTTTTGCAACTCCAAAAGTCTTTTAATTCACACACTACTCCTTTCTCCTATACTTTCATTATGACTTCGCAGTTCCAACGATATCCGATCACTTCTAGACGATCTGAATAAATAGTTTTGCTCCGTCTTCTTCCAAGTACGTTAATCAAAAGCTGATTCGGTAATAAAGATCTCTTCATCGATTCGTAATGTTTATTCTCAAGGTTGCTTGTCTTGATATATCTCTCAGAGTTCTCCTTAAAATGGAAGGTTTCTCATCTTAAGTCCATTTGCAAAGTTTGCCTGCTTTTGAATCATTTTTACTCTCTCATTGTAGAATCTTCCAAAATCGTTCCAGTAATGATCAAATGTTTTTAGGTCAAAATCATTGCTGTGATCATTTTATTCTTCCTCTAGGGCAGGTGTCGGTGGTCCTTCTGGTCATTTCCTATAGTGCATACCAGGGTGCACTGGCTTCGGGGTAGTCATAATTTATCGATTTCTTCATTTTTCCATTTCTTCTTCGTTTGGTTCGGTCTGTTCGATCGGTTCACTTCGGTTTTGTTTGCTTATGTGTCCATTCAACTTGATCGTGTGTCTCGTTCAACTTGCATTCGGTAATCATTCAATTATTTCTTTCGATGTTCACGGTATGCCTGTTCACTCATTGTTGCTCTTCGGCAATATTACTCTCTGTCCATTCTCCATTCCTATTCGATAATTCGCTTCTGTCCATTTTGCTCTCCAGCGATCGTGGGTCCATAGGTCTTGTCTTGGGTGGAACCTGGTCGTACCAGTGATTCGAACCTGCATCTTCAATGCATGCCTTGGAGTCTCCTAGTGGCATTTTCCTAGTGGCATTTTCCTATAGCGCATGCCAGTTGCGCTTTTCGAGGTAGTCCGTTTGTAGCATTGGGTCATTTCATTTCGTTTCGTGCAGAGCATCAATTTAATGAGTCTGCGGTCATAACAGTTTAGTCCTGCTTGAATGAGGACATGAGCTTCGGTCGTTCCTCTTTGGAGTACTTGATAAAGCTCCTGCCAGTCGGCACCAAGATGTGACAAATGTACTAATAAATGGTTGTTCGTTTGTTCGTTGAGAATGCTCAGAGTGTCAGACGCAATATCTCCCTTTGCGTATCCTTACTACAGCTTCATGCTGTACTCTTCAGGCTTTACTATAACTGATATTGAGATATTCCAAGACTCTGTGCAAACTGATTTATTTAGATAGAAATAGAGGGGGTATTTATACAAATTTGCTAGAACTGAATGAACAAAATAATAAAGA
>RBNK01002758.1:0-10044 GCA_003990785.1 Endogone sp. FLAS-F59071 | reverse complement strand
TTTATTCATTTTTTTTATCGAGATATATCAAGCAGGGGGAGTGTTGTAATTATTAGCTTATTATATCTCTTCTATCAATGATCGATGCATCAACGATCGATCATATGTCACTCAATTGTGGCTGAGATGATCTTTGTTTGTATCGACCAATCATAATTTAGCATTAATAAATACACGCATATTGGCTTCATTAGCCAGCGCGCTCTTTACTCCAAACACACATTCGAAGATCAAATTTCAACAAGGAGTTCTACAGTTCATTATCCTCTGATTGCTGTACTGTATTGATCTCTACTACTTTGTACCTGGGTTGTGCATCACTTATCCCTTTTCAGATTTGCTATTGGAATGTTGGAAATTCAGCGAGTTGTCCTATTTTGACTGGAATCATTATATCTTCCATTTCTTTCTATATATCTAGACTATATTTCTTGGATTTTCATAACTTGCATTCCTTGTTTCCTTTACTTGCAGGTGCTTTGGACATTAGCGTATCTTCTCAGATGATGCAGTTAACTTCTTCTTTGAATAGCTCATCTTGTTCATTACTGTCAAATTCACATTCCTATGCTCATTATACTACTTATAGGGTTTTCATTATATAAGAGGATCCTACTTTCTTGAGACATCTAGGTTTTTATTTTTCCTGTATAGCTGAGAATACTTTTACTTGACTATATTCATCTTCATTATCAAAATCTTCTTTTTCAAAGATAATGATGTTTATCTGAGTTTGTCCTTGAGTTTCTAGTCGGGTAATCCTACTTGTTTTCATTATACATCTTGAAGCATAGTACCCTTTTTCTCCACATCTCCTGCATATTCTTGTATCTGGCTAAGTGTAGTCTCTGGATATATGTCCATTTTGGTTATATTTAAAGTATCTTAGATTCCTAATCAGATATATATTCGATCTAGTTGCAGAAGTCGAATTTGCTATAAATTGTTAGACTAGTCACTGTGTATCAATTTGCCTTTTTAGGTCTGATATATATGCAGTTATCTTGCTCATTTGTTTAATGAGGTTATCTATAGCTAGATCCTTTTATAAAGCTGCCCCCCAGTTGACTATTGCTGGGGTGATAGTAGATATAACTGCTAGTACTATATAAGGTTCTTAGCAGTATCTGCTGCATTATGTCTTGACCTAGGTTTCATATAGCCTAATATCTCTATATATAATCTATCTTTTATATATGATTTAGTCTAACCAGGCTGGAGTGTACTTAGAGGGCAATTTCTCGGTAAAGTCTATTTATGAAAGACTACTCTATAATGAGGTCCTGGTTAGCTACTAGATATCCTACAAGGTCTACTACATATTTGATCTTCGTGTGGAAGGTAAGAGGACTTTTATTTATTCCCTAATACATTGATGCTAGCTGATCCTTCATGCTTTGCTATATGTCAGCTATGTGGTAGATATCTCTTAACTATGCGATGGTATTAGTAAAAGTTATAGCAGCATTAGCTTCTGCGTTTGCCCCTTCTACTCCTATGTTGAATCCTTCATTTGCTGTTATAGTAATTACTGCTACATCATATGTAATCTTGGCAGGCCTTTGTAATACTGCTTCTAGAATGTTCACTTTTGCAACATTATTAAACTGTCAGATTATATTATAAATCTGCAAGTCTTTAATGAACTTGATTACTGATTTGGCTAGTATATAACCAGTGAAGGTTAGTGGTCTTTCTATTATTTCATATGTGTTGATTTCTATTTTGTCGTCTGATTTGTCATTGGATGTTTCATAATATAATACTTATAGGTTGTTATTAAAATTGATAGCTAATTCATCATCTGATGATAACCTGTCATATACTATAAGGGAGGTAATAGATTCTCTTATCTTGCTGTAGTCACCATCAGAAGGGTTGGGTGTAATAAATTCTTCTTCCTTAGAGCTGGAGCTATTCAGTAATCTTCTTTATATAAAAAGCAGGAGTGTCCTTCAGTAATTCGTCTTGAATGATGCTGTCTTCTACTATGGGTATGCTGTCATTACTTGAAGAGGTAGTTTGATTTTACTTGAATGAGGATGTGAGAGTTGGTCTTTCAATAACTCTTCTGCCAGTCAGCATTAAGATGTAACAAATGTACTAAAAATCAGTTATTTATTCATTTATTAAGAATGCTCAGAGTATCAGATGTGATATCTCTCTTTATCCTTACTATAGCTATATGCTGTGCTCTTCAGGCTTTACTATAACTGATATTGAGATATTTCAAGACTTTATGCAAACTGACTTATTTAGATAGAAATAGAGGGGATATTTATTCAAATTTGAAAAAATAAGAAAGACATTGCTATGAAATATAATCCAATCATTATAAAAATATGAGATGACTCTAATAGTAATATTTTGCCAAAATAATAGGTATTAATCTGAAATAATAGGCATCAATCCAAAATAATAGGTATCAATCCAAAATAATAAGCATCAATCCAAAATAATAGATATCAATGACTAAAAATAGAAGAGGACAAAATGTCATAGTAACTCCTGAATCAAGTATAGTACAAATTTATAAAAATCAAGCAAGTTGGGGGTTGGCCATCACAGTAGTTATAATTTACCTAATAACTTAGCTAAATTGCAGTTAGATAAAGTAATAATCTAGTAAGTAATATATTAATTCTAATTATATTATAATTATAATATTTATTATTTTATTAACTTATTAATTTAAACTTTATAGCAACTATTCAATAATAGTACTTTAAGATATCTATTTGCAAATTTTATTATTAATAAACATTACCCATTTATAACAATAGAAGAATTTTCTTTTAGAGCTTTTATAGCTTCACTTAATTTTAATTTTACTTATATTTCAGTTATTATAATTCAAAGAGATACTTTTAATATTTTTATAGATAATCTTGATCTTCTCAAATTGATACTTAGTAATATCTCTGATTATATCAATTTTACACAAGATCTCTAAACAGCTTTGAACAATAATACCTATATTTCTCTCAATGTACAATGGATTAATATTAACTAGAATCTAATAGTATGATGGCCAACTTCCAATTTACCTGATTTCTATAAATTTGGTACTATGCTTGATTTGAAGTTACCATGACCTTTTGTCTCCTTCTATTTTTAGTTATTAATAACTTTTATTTCTGCTTGACAACTTTTATTTCTACTTGACAACTTTTATTTTTATAAAATGTCGCTATCAGAGTCATTATATATTCTTTGCAATAATTAGATTTTGTTTTCATAGTGAAGCTTTTCTTATTTGTTCTTTAGTTTTTCAAATTTATATAAATACTCCCTCTATTTCTATCTAAATAAATCAGTTTGCATAGAGTTTTGAAATATCTTAATATTAGTTATAGTAAAGCCTAAATAAGTATAGTATGTAGCTGGCAGTAAGGATATGCAAACAGAGATATTATATCTATAATTCTGAGTATTCTCACTTAGTATATTTGAACATAGAATAACTGGTTATTAGTACATTTGTTACATCTTAGTACCAACTAGCAGAAGAGTTATCAAAAGACTGACTCTGTTGAAATTATTAGTTTATTATATCTCTCCCATCATCAATGATCGATCATTACATCACTCAATCGTAGCTTAGACGATCTTTGTTTTGCATTGACCAATCATAAATTAGCATTAATAAATATACGTATATTGGCTTCATTAGCCAGTGCACTCTTTACTCCAAAACACACATTCGAAGATCAAATTTCAACAGGTTATAAGCCCCGAGCCACTTGAATTGCAGCTCGACAACCTGAGATCTATACAATTACAACTGCGATTACTGTAAGTGTTTATTTAACATTGTAAACAACGCGTCAAACAATGCGATAAACAATGTGACAAACAACACCACGATAAAGCAACACGATAAACAACACGTAATGACATAGCATTTTTTCAACAACGCGATACGACGAAATAGACAATCTATATGCATTATCGTCATCAGCAACAAGATTGACAAGATTGTGGTCTAAATCAAAAACAGACAACAGATATCAAACCCTTGATGACGACGAAGGATTGGATAGCAACCATCAGAGTAATATTGCATTTAGCCTCGATCGATAGGAACAGATGGCTACAACGATTAGAAATCAGAAAGATAAATTAGACATGCTTGCAACCCTAATGGGCAAATTGATGGCAAAAATCGATAAAACAAATGCATCACCTAGCGCGCCAAATAATCAGAACACAGCTATAGAAGGCAACACGCCACGACCATCACCATCACCAACAACATCAACAAAGCTTAATGATCTGGCGAAGGAGTACCTGAGATCGATCAACAAATTCAATAGATCAGGTAGCACACCTAGATTGTTTGATTACTTTGATGCCATAGAGCAATTTATCACCAGCGCCAATCTATCAGTACAAAAGGAGGAAGTCAACACAGCGATTAGTAAGATTACAGGCAACACTAGAATGTGGTTATGGAGGTATGTGAACACATCAGGAGAATTTGATTCATAGAATGAGCTTAAAGAGACTATGACGCAAAAATACGTACCAATGGAACAATTATTATGAATGCGCGATAAGCTTGTGATAATGAAGTAAAAAGAATCAATCGAAGATTATAATGACGTGTTCAACCGAATTATGGCGCAAATCGAAGATATGATTGATATAGAAGCTATACCGCAATATCTCTGGGGTCTAAGCCCCAGGTACCGGAAATTAATACTTGCGTGGGAGAATATGCTGACAACACTGGAGGCTTTACAACTCGTATGCATCAGGTTCGACCCAGATAACAAGCAGAGGCGTGATGAAGCCCACGCGACAGACCGAGGTGGCTACCGAGGCAGCTACCGAGGCGGCGACCGAGGCGGCGACCGAGGCGGCTACCGAGGCAGTGGTTGCGACAACCGAGGCGGAAGTGCTGGATGAAGCCGAGGCTATAATAACGATAACAGAAACAATCGAGGAGGTCATAATGACAGAGGCGACCAAGGTGGCGATTGCGGAGCCAATTGAGGTAGGAATTTTCGAGGACACCCTCGGAAATGTTATGTCTGTGAGGGAGAACACGGAATATTTCAATGCAACAAATTCAATGATTAGATAAAAACAAAAAAAGAAAAGGCTAAACCAAGAGCCAAAGCAAATCTGGTGATTGGTGCTATCATTGATTCGGGCGCCACGCAACATATATTCAACCAATTGAAGATTTTCGAAATGGTGGCTGAGCACGACGGCTTAGTCACGTATACAGGGAACAAGAAATTACACACGATGCATGTTGGGACAATTGAGCTCGATGATGAGCTGAAATTATGGGATGTCTTATATGTACCAAAGATCACCAGAAATTTAATATCTGTGCGGGCATTGACATATAACAGAAATGACATAACCTTCAAGAGCGACGGATCAGTAATTAAAATTGGCGCAGATCAAATCAAAATTGGACAAGCTGATGGTGATCTATTTCATTTATCGATATCACTAGAGCTAGAGCTAGAAGCAAACATCGCCGATTCCAACATAGCCAATTCCAAGATTGCAAATATTGCTGATTCCAAGATTGATGACTATATATTATAGCATCACTAACTAGGCCATCCGGGCCAAAATACTCTGCAATCAATCAACAAATTTGTCACAGGGCTCGGAGATGTGCAGCTGTCAACCAGACAAATCGAAATATACACCGGGTGTGAACACGCAAAGTCGCACTGCAAGCCATTTGGATACACGAAAAATTGATTGATGGAGCCTATCGGAAGGGTGCACTCAGATCTGTACGGGCCGATGCCCACGCCATCAGTCAATGGAGCAAAATATATATTAACATTCATCGATGATGCCACTCGCTACGTCACAACATATTTTATTGACAACAAAAGTAATACATTTGATCGATTCCAGACATTCAAGGCATTCGCCAAGATGCAATCAGGCCGAAAACTCAAGATTCTCCGATCAGATGGAGGAGGAGAGTATGTAAACACCGAGATGCGCGAATTTTTAATCAAAAACAGAATTCATCACGAAATGACGACGCCGGACATGCTGCAACAAAACGGTGTAGCCAAACGATATAACTAGACATTGATGGAGTCAATCCAGACAGTTAAAATTACTGCCGGCATACCTGACAAACTTTGGGCAGAACTTGCCACAAGTGCTACATATTTATGTAACCGATTGCCAACGCAAGCCAATAAGGAGAGTGCTTCACCATTTGAATTATAGCACGGTTACAAGCCTGATATCAGTAACTTGCACATCATATGGGCTGACGCATATATGCATATTCGCAAGGGAAAAAGGTCGAAACTAGCGCCCCAATCTAAAAAGCTTAAAATGATTAGCTATCATGATGAAAAGAAGGTGTACAGACTTTGGGATCTGACCAATAGGAGGATAGAGATCAGTCGTGATGTCACATTCGATGAATCTATTATATTAAAATCTCCAATAATCGTCAACCCAGAAGATCAAGAATACATCATTAAAGCGATCATCGGAGAATGCAAGATTGATGAAAAAAGGCAATATCTGGTTAAATGGCTAGGCTATGATGATGACAACAACACCTGGAAGCCAATCGAATAATTGATCGACACTGAAGCTCTACAAATTTGGCAAGATCGCATGTCAGAAGCTAATTTAATTGAATCGACCGATAACCCAATGACCTACAAGGAGGCAATTTCTCTGCCTGACGTAAAGCTTTGGGAGGAAGCGATCAATCAAGAGCTTAAATCACTTAAGAATAATGACATGTGGACGATTGTACCTGAGGTGCCTGCGGGACGCAAGCCGATTGGATACAGATGGGTATTTAAAAAGAAGCTCAACACTGATGGATCGGTTGCCAGGTATAAGGCGAGATTAGTAGCCAAGGGATATTCACAACAGCAAGGAATTGATTACGATGAAACATTTGCTCCCATGGCGAAATTCATGTCGATCAGGATACTTTTATTGATCGGAGCAGTCCTAAACTTAGAAATTCATCAAATGGATGTAAAAACTGTGTTCCTGAATGGCGATCTTGATGAAGAGATCTATATGATGGTACCTGAAGGAATCGACCAATCAGAGCTGTTACCGAGAGCTGTGTGTAAGCTCAATCGATCACTGTATGGACTAAAGCAATCACTTCGTATGTAGAATCAGAAGATCGACAACTACCTCAGCCAATCAAATTTTACAAGACTACAATCAGATCACAGCATTTATCTAAGAAAAAGAGAAGACGATCAATCGCTGATAATTATTGCCATATATGTCGATGATCTACTAATTCTGGCTGACTCAATGGAAACAATGAATAAATTCAAGATGGAACTTAACAATACATTCGATATGATGGACTGTGGCAAAATTAAACATTTTTTGGGTATTCGAGTCATGCGTGATCGAAAAACACACATGATCACAATTGATCAAAGTCACTTCGCCAATCAAATCATTATAAGGTTTAACATGATGGATGCCAAGCTAATCAGTACACCCCTTGATCCATCCATTCAACTCAAAGCTGAAGGAGGAAAATCCGCAGATCAAAATCTATTCAGACAGATGATTGGTAGCATAATGTACCTGATGATTGGGACGAGACCTGATCTAGCTGCTGCTGTCAGCATCATCAGTCAATTTTCAGCCAATCCAATGCAAGAACATCACCACACCCTTAAACGATTATTAAGATATATTAAAGGAATAGCCAATTATAAGCTGTGCCTTGGACGCAATCAGGATCTAAGACTGATCAGTTTCAGTAATGCCAACTGGGGAGGAGATATTAACATATGACGATCAACCACGGGCTATATTTTCAACCTATCAGGAGGAGCCATCAGCTGGTCAAGCAAACGCCAAGCAACCGTTGCCCTATCAACAACTGAGGCAGAATATATGGCATTAGCACATGCGACGAAAGAAGTCATTTAGCTACACACCCTATTGGATGAGCTAGGATATTTGCCGAATTGTGCAACAACCTTATTTGAAGATAACCAATCAGCAATTGCCCTCACCAAAAATCCAATTAATCATGCTCGATCAAAGCATATCGACATTCAACATCACTTTATTCAAGAGAAAGTTGAATCAAAGGTGATAGACATCGTTTACATGGTGACAGATGAAATGATCGCTGATGCATTAACCAAGCCACTTGCGTGACCAAGACTTGAAATGTTGATTACAAAAATGGGCTTACGTAACTAACATTTTTTTCAAAAATTTTATGTTCTTTACCACGTCATTCTTATCACTCAAGTAGTACGTTATATATAGTTATTTGCAGTAAATGTACTTCATGGATGCCATTCGTGATGTACAGTTGAATATTTTATTTCTATTTTTATTTTTTTTTATTTATTTTTATCGAGATATGTTAAGCAGGGGAAGTGTTGAAATTATTAGCTTATTATATCTCTCCCATCATCAATGATCGATCGTTATATCACTCAATCATGACTTAGACGATCTTTGTTTTGCATCGACCAATCATAAATTAGCATTAATAAATACACGCATATTGGCTTCATTAGCCAGTGCACTCTTTACTCCAAAACACACATTCGAAGATCAAATTTCAACAGACTCTTATATCCTTATTCAAGCAGAACCAAACTACCCCTTCAAGCAACAATAGTATACTCATAGTGGAAGATAGCATCATTTAAGATAGATCACTGAAGGACACCCCCCACTTTTTATATAAAGAAGATTACCAAATAGCTTTGGCTCTGAAGAAGAAGAATTTATTATACCTAACCCCTCTAACAGTGACTATAATGAAATAAAAGAATCTATCACCTCTCTTATAATACACAATGAATTATCATTAAATGAAGAATCAGCTATTGATTTTGGTAACAACTTATAAGCATTATTCTATGAAACATCTGATAATAAATTAGGTGACAAACTAGAAATTAATACATACAAAATAATAAAAAGATTACTAACCTTTACTAGTTATGTACTAGCCAAATTAGTAATCAAGTTCATTGAAAACTTGCAGATTTATAATATAATCTGATAGTTCACTAACATTGTAAAAGTGAACATTCTAGAAGCAGTTTTATGAGAACTTACCATAATTGCATATGATACTATAGTAATTGCCATAGCAGCAAATAGAGGATTTAATGTAGAAGCAAGAAAAGCAAATATAGAAGCAGATGCTAGAGTAATCTTCACCAATGCTATTATATAGTTAAGAGCTACCTACTATATAGCTGATATATAGTAAAATATGAAGAATCAGTTAGCATCAATGTATCAGAGAATGAATGAAAGCCCACTTATCTTCTATATAAAGATTTGATATGCAGTAGACCTTGCAGGATACCTGGCAGCTAACTAGGACCTTATCATCAAGCAGTTCTTTATGAACAAACTTCACTAGGAAATCACTATCTAAGTATACTCTAGTCTGGTTGAACTAAACTATATAAAGAAGGTTGATTATGTATAGAGATACTGAGCTATATGAAACCTGGGTCAAGATATAATATAGCAGATATTGCTGAATAACCTCCAAGAACCCTATGTAGTACCAGCAGTTATATCTATCATCGCACCAGCTACAGTTAACTGAAGAGCAGCTTTACAAAAAGATCTAGCTATGGATAACCTCATCTAACAAATGAGCAAGATAGCTATGTACATTTCAGACCTTAAAAGGTAAATTAAAGTATAGTGATCAGTTCAGTAATTTATAGTAAATCTAACCTCTGCAACTGAATCAAATATATACTCAATCAGGAGCCCAAGATGCTTCAAATATAACTAAAATGAGTATATATCCAGAGACTACACCCAGCTAAATATAAGAATATACAGAAGATGTGAAGAAAAAGGACACTATACTTCAAGATATATAACAGAAATAAGTAGGATTGCCTGACTAAAAACTTAAGGATGAACTCAGATAAATATCATCACATTTGAAGAAGAAGATTTTGATAGTGAAGATGAATACAATTAGGTAGAGACATTTCTAACTGTGTAGGAAAAATAAAAATCTAGATGTTCTAAGAAAGTAAGATCTCGCTA
>RBNK01002757.1:0-10046 GCA_003990785.1 Endogone sp. FLAS-F59071 | reverse complement strand
CCTTGAATTTGTTCATCGTTTCCATCGAGTCGGCCAGAATTAGTAGATCATCGACATATATGGCAATAATTATCAGCGATTGATATTGATCGTCTTGTCTTCTCCTTAGATAAATGCTGTAATCCGATTGTAGTCTTGTAAAATTTGATTGGCTGAGATAGTTGTCGATCTTCTGATTCTACATACGAGGTGATTGCTTTAGTCTATACAGTGATCGATTGAGCTTACACACAGCTCTCGGTGATAGCTCCGATTGGTCGATTCCTTCAGGTACCGTCATGTAGATCTCTTCATCAAGATCGCCGTTCAGGAACGTAGTTTTTATATCTATTTGGTGAATTTTTAAGTTTAAGGTTGCTCCAATCGATAAAAGTGCCCTGATTGACGTGAATTTCACCACAGGAGCAAATGTTTCATCGTAATCAATTCCTTGCTGTTGTGAATATCTCTTGGCCACTAATCTCGCTTTGTACCTGGCAACCGATCCATCAGTGTTGAGTTTCTTTTTAAATACCCATCTACATCCAATCAGCTTGCATCCCGCAGGCACCTCAGGTACAATCGTCCATGTGTCATTATTCTTAAGTGATTTAAGCTCTTGATTGATCGCTTCCTCCTAGAGCTTTGTGTCAGACAGAGAAATTGCCTCCTTGTAGGTCATTGGGTCATTGGTCGATTCAATTAAATTAGCTTCTGATATGCAATCTTGCCAAATTTGTAGAGCTTCAGTGTCGATCAATTGTTCAATTGGCTCCCAGGTGTTGTCGTCATCATCATAGCCTAGCTATTTAACCAGATATTGCCTTTTTTTATCAATCTCGTGTTCTCCGATGATTGCTTCAATGACATATTCTTGATCTTCTGGGTTGACGATTGTTGGGGATTTTAATATAATAGATTCATCGAATGTGATGTCGCGGCTGATCTCTATCCTCCTATTGGTTAGATCCCAGAGCCTGTACACCTTCTTTTCGTCATGATAGCCAATCATTTTAAGCTTTTTGGATTGGGGCGCCAGCTTCGACCTTTTTCTCTTGCGAATATGCATATACACATCAGCCCATATGATGCGCAAGTTACTGATATCAGGCTTGTGACCGTGCCATAATTCAAATGGTGAAGCACTCTCCTTATTGGCTTGCATTGGCAATCAGTTGCGTAAATATGTAGCACTTGCGGCAAGTTCCACCCAAAGTTCATCAGGTATGCCGGCAGTAATTTTAACTGCCCGGATTGACTCCATCAATGTCCGGTTATATCGTTCGGCTACACTGTTTTGTTGCGGCATGTCTGGTGTCGTCATTTCGTGATGAATTCCGTGTTTGATTAAAAATTCGTGCATCTCGGTGTTTACATACTCTCCTCCTCCATTTGATCGGAGAATCTTGAGTTTTCGGCCCGATTGTGTCTTGGCAAATGCCTTGAATGTCCGGAATCGATCAAATGTATCACTTTTGTTATCAATAAAATATGTTGTGACATAGCGAGTGGCGTCATCAATGAAAGTTAATATATATTTTGCTCCATTGACTGATGGCGTGGGCATCAGCCTGTACAGATCTGTGTGCACCCTTCCGATAGGCTCCATCGATCGATTTTTCATATGTCCGAATGGCTTGCGGTGTGACTTCGCATGTTCACACCCAGCGCATATTTCGATTTGTCCGGTTGACAGCCACATATCTCCGAGCCCTGTGACAAATTTGTTGATTGATTGTAGAGTATTTTGGCCCGGATGACCTAGTCGGTGATGCCATAATATATAGTCATCGATCTTGGAATCGGCGATGTTTGCAATCTTAGAATCGGCGATGTTTGCTTCTAGCTCTAGCTCTGATGTCGATAAATGAAATAGGTCGCCATTGGCTTGTCCAATTTTAATTTCTTCGTGATCCGTACTGATTTTAATTACTGATCCGTCACTCTTGAAGGTTATGTCATTTCCGTCACGTGTCAACGCCCGCACAGATATTAAATTTCTGGCGATCTCCGGTACATATAAGACGTCCCGTAATTTCAGCTCGTCATCGAGCTCAATTGTCCCAATGTGTGTCGCACGTAATTTCTCATTCCCTGCACACGTGACCAAGCCATCGTACTCAGCCACCATCTCGAAAAACTCCAATTGGTTAAACATATGTTGCGTGGCACCTGAATCGATAATAGCGCCAATCGCCAGATTTGCTTCGGCTCTCAGTTTAGCCTTTTCTTTTTCTGTTTTTACCCAATCGTTGAATTTGTTGTATTGAAATATTCCGTATTCTCCCTCACAGACATAACATTTCCGAGGGTGTCCCCGAAAATTCCCACCTCGATTGGCTCCGCAATCACCGCCTCGGTTGCCTCTGTCATTATGACCTCCTCGATTGTTTCCATTTTCATTGTTGTAGCCTCGGCTTCATCTAGTATTTCCGCCTTGGTTGTCACGACCGCCGCCTCAGTAGCCGCCTCGGTCGCCGTCTCGGTATCCGCCTCGGTCGCTGCCTCGGTAGCTGCCTCGGTCTGTCGCGTGGGCTTCATCGCGCCTCTGCTTGTTATCCAGGTCGAACCTGATGCATATGAGTTGTAAAGCCTCCAGCGTTGTTGGCATATTCTCCCGTGCAAGTATTAATTCCCAGTACCTGGGGCTTAGACCCCAGAGATATTGCAGTATAGCTTCTGTATCAGTCATATCTTTGATTTGCGCCATGATCCGGTTGAATGCGTCATTATAATCTTCGATCGATCCTTTTTGCTTCATCATCGCAAGCTTATCGCGCATTCGTAACAATTGTTCCATTGGTGCATATTTTTGCGTCATAGCTTCTTTAAGGTCATCCCACGAATCAAATTCTCCCGATGTGTTCACGTGTCTCTGTAGCCACATTCTAGCATTGTCTGTAATTTTACTGATCACTGCATTGACTTCCTCCTTTTGTACTGATAGATTGACGCTGGTGATAAATTGTTCTACGGTATCAAAGTAATCGAACAATCTGGGTGTGCCACCTGATCTATCAAATTTGTTGATCGATCTCAGGTACTCCTTCGCCAGATCATTAAGCTTTGTTGATATTGTTGGTGATGGTGATGGTTGTGACGTATTGCCTTCTGTAGCTGTGTTCTGATTGGTTAGCGCACTAGGTGATGTGATTGTTTTGTTGATTTTTGCCATCAATTCGCCCATTAGGGTTGCAAGCGTGTCTAATTTATCTTCCTGATTTCTGATCGTTGTAACCATCTGTTCCTGTTGATCGAGGCTAAATGCAATATTGCTCTGATGGTTTCTATCCAATCCTTCATTATCATCGTCAGGGGGTTGATATCTGTTGTCTGTTTTTGATTTAGATTGCAATCTTGTCGATCTTGTTGCTGATGACGATGATGCGTATAGGTTGTCCATTTCGTCGTGTCACGTCGTTGAATGCTATGTCGTTACGTGTTGTTTATCGCATTGCTTTATTGCGATGTCGTTTGTCGCGTTGTTTATTGCTTTGTTTGACGCATTATTTATGATTTTAAATAAACACTTACAGTAATCGCAGTTATAATTGCGTAGATGCTATGATTGCGTAGATCTCAGGTTGTCGAGCTATAATTTGAGCGGCTTGGGGCTCATAACCTGTTGAAATTTGATCTTCGAATGTATGTGTTTGGAGTAAAGAGTACACTAGCTAATGAAGCCAATATGCGTGTATTTATTAATGCTAAATTATGATTGGTCGATACAAACAAAGATCGTCTAAGCCACAATTGAGTGACGTATGATCGATCGTTGATGCATCGATCATTGATAGGAGAGATATAATAAGCTAATAATTACAACAAATTGAAGATCCTTGTATAGTAATTGGTTAAGAGGAGTGGTAATCTCTATAAAGTCTTAAATGAACTATTAATAATATATAGCTAAACCTAAAAAGGCTCTAGTCATTATTTGGTCAGTAGATTGAAAAAACTTAGTGATAGTGATAATCTTCTTTGAGTCAGTCCTTAGACTATTCTTGTTAATAATAAAGTCTAGAATTTAGATATAGTCGATTGTAAATATATACTTGCTTGGCTTTAAGAAAAGGCTTTTCTATTATAGTTTAAGTAAGACCTTCTGTAGGATTACTAGATAAACTTCAAATATTTTTATATAGATTATTATATTGATATAAACTAAAAGACTTTTTCTAACCAGATCTCTGAATATTTTATTTATTATTTGCTAGAATATAGTAGAAGCATTATATAGTCTAAAGAGCATTCTTAGATATTCTTATTGTTCTTTTATTATAATATAGACTATCTGTTTAATAGTTTAGGGTATGATATTAGGAAACTATTTTCAGTTTATAGTCTATGACTAGCATCTATACTCATAGGCTGTTCACAGGCTATTCATAGACTGTTTAAGCTAGTTTATAGTTTGCAATATTATTCTAGTAGAGTTTTAGGGTAGTTTGTAGCTGTTCATAGTTGTTCACTAATAATAGTTTATAGTCTATAATTAGTATCTATATTTATAGCTATTTTGTTTATAGCTCTTAGTAAAATAGTTCACAGCTCTTAGTAAAATAGTTCATAAATTAATTAACCATTTTTCTAATAGAGACTAATCTAGAAAAATCTAGAAAATAGATTGATTATAGATAGCTATTTTACTCCAGATGCCAGTATACTAAAGATGTTATCAATCAGAGATGGAGAGAAGGTATCTTTTCTTGTAATATTATTCAATAGCTGGAAATCATAATATTACCAGAGGGCAAAGATACTAGGCTTAGCTCCTTTCTTTAATATAAGGATAAATGAAAAGCTCTATAAGCTGTATGATTGCTATTGTGATAGACTAAAATATATTAATAGCAAAATACTTTGGTATTGAGCAAGTATAGAAAATATATTTTAGAGGTCTTAGTGGGTTATGTGGTAGTGACTTAAAAGGGGGTATTGTGTTTGTATAAGTGTTAACTGATAAGAATTAAGTGTAATTAATTGAATAAAATACATATCTATCTTGAAACTATCCTAATTGCTTACTCCTTGAGTAAGGCTTTAGTATCTCTTAAGTTGTCTGTTATAAGCTTCCTTAGCTTGTTGTAGTCTGAATTTTTATTGTTAATTATAAGTGGAGTATTTATAAGAAATTACAAGGTACTATACAGGCAGCTATCTAGGTTACTATTCGAATTTCTAATTGGCTTAGCTAAATATAAGATATAAATTAATTAACTAAGATATAATAAAATAATATATCAGATTATAATATAATTATATATCTCAATAATACTAAGGTTTTTAGTAATACTAAAGGTCTTAGTAATGCTAAAGGTCTTAGTAATGCTAAAGGTCTTAGTAATATTAAAAGTTATATAACTATAATTTTACATGATCAAAATTAGTATTATTACTAAATGTTCTATTATATCTCTTTCCTTTCTTTGAGTTAGACTTCAAGATACAGTTCTAACTTAGAGAAATCTCTTTATAACTATTTTACCTCTTCTTCTAACTTCTTTATATCATTCTGTATAAGTTGATATAGTTGGGATATACTGCATCAGAAATAGTTCAAAGTACTAGGCTTATATTTGAATAATTGATAGATTTGTTCAGCTATCCTGGTAGCATAGAAAGAGAGTGCTCCTTTGAGAGCTTGTTGGTAGACCTCCTTATTCTTCTAGTTCTAGATGTATTCAACTTCTTCTTCCCAGAGTTGTATGATTTGGTAATACTCCTTCTATTTACTAATTCATACCAGGTGTTGTCTTCTTTAGATATTATATATAATTGTTCAGATCTTTTGTAAGGTCAATCCTTCTATCTTCTCAAGATCCTCCAGGGGTTCTATATATTAATATGTCTTGATCAGACTGACTCAAACTTTATAAAAGTTATTCCAGTAGAGTATGATATTTCTTGAGGTAGTTTTGGTAAATGGTGTAGGGTAGGATCATTCCTGTTATTTTTTGTA
Organism: Endogone sp. FLAS-F59071; assembly: GCA_003990785.1. Classification (NCBI taxonomy): domain Eukaryota; kingdom Fungi; phylum Mucoromycota; class Endogonomycetes; order Endogonales; family Endogonaceae; genus Endogone; species Endogone sp. FLAS-F59071. Next base: position 4,105 of record RBNK01002757.1, on the reverse strand, counting down.
ATTGATATATAGTTTCTTTTATACTTGTGATATAGTATAGTTCTTCTCATTTTAAGTTCAATTTTGCTGACCATAAAGACTTTACTATATTCTAGTATAGTAAGACCTAGTCACCAATCTTCAACTTTTCAGTCTCCTTATATTTCTTATTATAATTCTTCTTTTGGTGATTTTGTGCAATAGCGATAAATTCCCTTACCTTGTTTCAGATATCATATAATTCTTAAATTTCCTTTGTCACATAGTGTTCTATTTGTATTTCCCAGGGGGTGTGACTGAGTTCTGGGGTATTCATCACTTGGTCTACCAGCTGATAAGCTTTTCTTCCATAAACAAGCTTAAAAAGGATAAACTTTATTGTTTTATATTTCATTGTCCATAGTGTAAATAAGGTAGAAGGTAGATACAAGTCCTAATCTCCTCCTTGTAATTGTACTACTTTAGTAATCATGTTCTTAATGGTTTGATTCATTTGTTCAGTAAGTCTATTTTTTTGAGGATAGTAGGTAGTAGTCTTTATCTGGCAGATTCCGAAGTATTGTATTAATATCTATATGAATTCATTAATGAATTTGGTCCCTTAGTCAGAGATCATTTTATAAGATATCTTATAGCAGCAGATAATATCTTTGTAGATAAAGGATACAATGTTAAAGGCATCTGCAAAGAGCAAGGCTCTTGCTTCAGAGTACTTGATCAGGTAATCCACTGCTACTATAATATATCAATTTCCTCTGAGTGTTCTTAGTAGCAGTCCAACAATATCTATTCCAATATATTTGAAGGGCCCTCCAGGTATAATAAGTTATAAGGCTTTAATTTCCTTTTCTTAGCACCTCTTCTGGTAAGTGTTGTATCTCCTGATATATCCTTTAATATCTTTATATATATTCTTCCAATAATTTTTTCTAATAATCACTGATATGTGTTATCTATGTCCATGTGTCCTGCAAGTTGATGATCATAGAAGGCCTGAAGTACTATCTGCTTTTTGTGTTTAGGAACTATAAGTTATATCTGTTCTCTATATTGTTAGTAAAGTATATTATTCTTAATAAAATAGTTATATACCATTATCCATATAAGCTATTAATTGTTTTTATTCATCATCCCAGTAAAGGTTAGATTACTGAGGTAATTCAAATATCTGTTGTAGAGTTTAATATCCATTGGATAGGTATATTCTTTTTAGTTTGGGGTGTCTATCTTGGATAAATTAGAGTAGGCATAAGAGGGTGTCTACATTCTGATAATTTTGTTCTTTTCTGTATTACATTATAAAATTATACTCCTGCAGTATAGCTAACTATCATGTATATATTCTTGTCAGATTCAGTTTATTTCAGAGTCATTTGAGAGCTAAGTGGTCTGTTATTAGTATAAATTGCTTTCTGATTAGGAAGTAATAAAAGTGTTATACTGTCCAAACAACTACTATACATTCTAACTGGGTGGCTCTATAGGAAGGTTCTGCTCCATGAGTAGCTTGTCTTATATAAGCAATCACATGTTCTCTATCTTTGTTGTCTTGTACCAAAATTGCTTCAAGTTCAAATGATAATATATTTGTATATAACTTGAACACTTTTGTAAGATCTAACTTTACTATTACTAGTGCATAGGTAAGTGCTTCCTTGATTAAACTAAAGGTAGTTTGTATAGCTGATGTCTATTCCTATGCTCTTCCCTTTCTTTATAACATGTGCAAAGATATAGCAATTTTGGAGTATCTAGAGATAAACCTTTTATAGAACTGGACTAGTCCTAAAAATCCTTATAAGGTTATCTTATTTTACAGAGTTAGAAAGGCTTTGATGATTTTGATCTTCTTTGGATCTAGGTAGATTTCTCCTCCATTGATTATAAATCTAAGGTATTTAATTTTCTTCTATCTAAAGTAGCATTTTGTTAGCTTGATCTTCAATCTGTATTTTCTAAGTTATTCAAATACTTCCTTCAGGGTTACTATGTATTTTGTGAAGGTTTCAGCATAGATATTAATATCATTGATATATATAATTACTCCATATCCAATCAGATCATAGAAGATCTTAATCATTACAGCTTGGAAGGTGGCAGATATATTGCAGAGTCTAAAGAACATCCTTGTGAATTCATACTGTTCAAATGGTATAACAAATACTGATTTCTCCTGTACTTCTAGTATTATTCTGATTTGGTTATATCCTACCTACAGATCAAGGGTTGAGTAGATTTGTACCTTCTTTAACATATTCTATAAGTCTTCTGAGTGCAGAATTAGATACATATGTTTCTTAGTAATTGTGTTTAACTTGTGATAGTCAATAACTATTTTTTATCCATCTTTCTTTGGTACTATACTGATAGACAATGCCCAGGGGCTCTTCAATTATATAATCACTCTTGACTCTAATAGTTCTTAAACATGCTTATGCACAAAGTTATGATAGTTGGCTGATATTCTATAAGATACTTGCTTAATTGGTTTGGTATCTCTTGTGTTGATGTAGTGAGTAAAGAAGACTTAGTCTAGAAGATCCTTAAAGCTAATTGTGATAATATTCTTATACTTCTTCAGTAGGTCTTGTAACTGCTTCTTCTGATTTGGTAATAGGTTTTTGTTAAGAGAGTAGACATACTTCTTGGTATTCTCCTGATCATCCAGTCTTTCTATTATCATATTGACTTGTCCAGTAGATCCAAATTCTTTCTTTCTACATTATGTTTCTTCTAAGTCTTTCACTTCTTTCAATGGTTGCTGTTCATATTTGATGATTATCATTTGGGTAATTTGATATTCTTAGTATATCTCAAATTTGTAGTAGTTGTGGTTAACTAATCTAACTTCAATTTCTCCTCTGTAGTCTTTGTCTATAAGTCCAGAGAAGGCTCCTATTCCAAAATTGCGGTAAAGTCCACTTCTTACTCATACTTGCACATATTGTCCAAGTGGTAAGGTGATAGCAATTCTGATTTTTACAAGGCTAATGATTTTAGTTCTAGGGTGTAGTCTTCATCTGCATATAGGTTATAGCTGGTGGCTTCTTCCATTTTTCTCTTTAGTATAATTATAGTTTTCATCAGTCTCTTAACTCAAGTTGCTGTTTCCTTCTCTTCAACTGTAAATACTTCTTTAAAGATAGAGATGTTAGATTCCTTTCATTGTTTGTAAGTTGTATCTTAAGGTAGATTCTACTATAAGTTCTTCTACCACCAATATCACATGTTAGTAAATTTATTAGAGTGAATTATTTCTTTCAAGGCAATGATTTCTTCCTCTGAGTCTGAGTTGCTTTCTTCAATTAGAATGGGTCCATCATCTTCATCATTATCCTAGAATAAAGCTCTAACTTTAGCAAATATCTAAGTGGTGTAAACTTTATTATCCCATTCATTAGGTATTTCCTCATCTTCATTTTCTTCAAGTACAGTCTGTTCTTGTTTTTGATCATAGTGTTTTCTTCAAGTTCTATGGTAGTTAGTATCATATGGCTTATCTAGGTATCTGACCCAATTTTCACATTCCCAAAGGTTGTAGGAGTTAACTTCATCCCAATAGCATTCTTGTAGGTAGATGTTACTATTTCCCCAAAGGCATCCTTTGCTGATGTGTCCAATATTCATCCAGAAGCAATCCCAAACTTCTCCAGTGTTGTCTGCAAATGGGTAAGGGTTCCTTCTATTATATGGTTCTTGATTCATTAGAGGTAGAGTTCTTTGATAGGTCTATGATAATCTTGGTTTCTTAATCCTTCTCTTAGGTAGTAGGTGCATCTCCAAAGTATCCTGATAGGGTATCAACTTTGTGTCACTGCAAGTGCACATCATTTCAGCACAATAGATGCATTGCTTGCAGAATGGACATCTTATATTCCTCATGTTGTATTCGATCAACTGATTCTTTTCCAAAGGCATCAGGCAGTGATATTCACTATAGATCACTACATTGGCTTCTTCTTCTTCTACCATATTGAGGTGTGCCTGTCTAGGAGTTATTTCCTCATCTGTATCACTTTTGTCTTCCAGTCTATGGGTGAGTTTTGGTACTACTCCTTTCTGAATATCCAGGGGGACACTGAACTTTCTTCCATCATCAGGAAAATATTTTCAGTTCGTAGCCTTT
>RBNK01002756.1:0-10047 GCA_003990785.1 Endogone sp. FLAS-F59071 | reverse complement strand
TAACACCTACATCGACACCCTTCTTAAGACGCTACCGCATAAACCGCTAAGACCCCTAAAGCATATTTTCTGCATCTGCTCAACTTCGAGTATTTCGCCGTTAATATATTTTAGTCCGTCACAATATTAATGATATAATGATCTATACAAAAATATTCAAAGCTCATCTGGTAATCCTGTGAGAGGTCTTACTTAGACTATAATAAGAAAGCCTTTTCTTAAAACTAAGCAAGTACATATTTATAACTAACTACATCTAAATTCTAGGCTTTATCATTAATAAGAATAGCCTGAAGACTAATCTGAAGAAGATTATTACTATTGTCAAGTTTCCTTAACCTACTAACTGGATAATAACTAGAGCTTTTTTGAGCTTGACTATATTATTGATAGTTTATTCAAGGCTTTACAGAGATTACTACTTCTCTCAACTAATTACTATATAAGAATCTTTAATTTAGCTAGTATAACAAGCAGTAATAGACTTTCAATACAATTAAGTTTGTGTTTTATTTGGAGCTAGTTCTAGTATAACTAGACTAAAGCAAGATATTTTGCTTATATATAGATGTATACTTTATGAAACTCAATATAGTTCTATCTCAAGATAATAACTAAGGATAGAAAAGAGTTATCCTCTACCAAAGTTGAGTAATATCTAGAATAGAATAAGACTATGGTCTGATGAAGCTTAAATACTTAGTGATAGTCTAGATTATTAAAAAGTTAAAGTACTATTTAATTAGTCAACATTTTAAGGTAATTACTGACTATAGTATACTTAAATAGCTCTTTAATATGAAAAACTCATATGAGATATATACCCATTAGATAGTCATATTGTAAGAGTATAATATCAAGATTCTATATTGCAAGAAGAGCAAATATTAAAATGTAAATATACTCTTAAGGACCTCATACAGCACCTAAGGTAGGGTATCACCCTAATGAACCAAATACTATACTATAACCTTGTGGTTTGGTTGGTGATATATAAAGTAAAAGAAGATATAGATAAATAGATGAAGAATATATTGATAACAATAAGAAAGCAGTATGAGTTAGAAGAGACAACACTTTATCACAAGAGATGTAGAACACTGGTGCTAGTTATATAGAAAGGAAGAATGAATAATATTATCAAGCTAGTGCACAACCATCATCTCACCAGCCACATGGGTTAGGCAAATACATATTATAGACTATAAGGCTATATATGGTGGCTAGCAATATAAGACAATATGGTGGAGTATATATAACAATATAATATATATCAAAAACAAGTATAAGTAAAGAATATACTAGAAGTAAGATTAGCAATAATTCAGGCTAAACCATTTTCATATATTAGTATCAATATTATGAGTTTGATGTTTATTATACCAACAGAGAAGAGGTATATTATTTTATTAGTAGGATTTTTTATCAAGTATATTAAGGTGGTTGCCATCAAGGATGCCAATATACAAATAGTTATCAAGTTCTTGCATACAGATATCATCTATAAATATAGAGTACCTAAGGAAATCACTAGTGACTATAGCACTAAATTTCTTAATAAATTAGTATAAAAGTTAGAATAAATATACTATATCAAATATATTTAGATAACAGTCTATTACCCCCAAGGGAATAGACAAACAGAATAAACTAACTAAATAGTCAAGAACATTCTTATCAAGATTATTAGTCAAGAAGATATATAAAACCATTATCTTGATAATACTCTCTTTACTATATGAATAATCTGAGAAAAATTGACAGAGTTTAGCCTTTTCAAACTTGTTTATAGAAGAAAGCTTGACTGCAAATTCTATTATCTAATGCAAGACCCCCAGGACCTATAACAATTGACTTTAAGCATATATCTCATATAACATTATATATCAAGAAACTATTTTCAGTTTATAGTCTATAACTAGCATCTATGCTTATAGGCTGTTCACAGGCTGTTCTAGCTAGTTTATAGTTCATAATATTGTTCTAGTAGAGTTCTAGGGTAGTTTATAGCTATTTATAGCTGTTTGCTAATAATAGTTTGTAGTCTATAACTAGCATCTATATTCATAGCTATTTTGTTCATAGCTCTTAGTAAAATAGTTTGCAGCTCTTAGTAAAATAGTTTATAGATTAATTAACTATTTTTTTGATATAGACTCCAACTTATATAATGCAAGGTAACTATCTTTATTGAAAAAGCTTAGAAATGACAATATGCAAACTAAAATAAGAAAACCAATATAGTACTACTATAGATCAGAGACTAAGTCTTACTCTATAAAAGTATTGTAGAATCTTTATAGTCAGCCAAGCTACAGCCTAAGTAAAAAGGTCCCTACTTTATATAAAATGTAAAAAGATAAAACATTTAGTTATAACATATTGATGGTTTTATCTTAGCAACAGCAGTATACTGAAGCAAAGTTAAGAAATATTAGGACTACTCCTAGACTTGAGAATAAGTCTTTCTTAGTCTATAACTAGATATAGTAATAAATTCATAGAACTTCAGTCCTTTGTTATAGAGCACCAGAATATATAGCTTCACTGAGCTTAGCATTATGTGTTGAAATTTGATCTTCGAATGTGTTTGGAGTAAAGAGCACACTGGCTTATGAAGCCAATATGCATGTATTTATTAATGCTAAATTATGATTGGTCGATACAAAACAAAGATCGTCTAAGCCACAATTGAGTAACGTAACGATCGATCATTGATGGGAGAGAGATATAATAAGCTAATAATTTCAACACTCCCCCTGCTTGACATATCTTGATAAAAATAAATAAATAAAAAAAATAAAAATAAAAGAATAAAAATAAAATATTCAACTGTACATCACGAATAGCATCCATAAAGTACATTTACTACAAATAATTATATATAAAATACTACTTGAGTGATAAGAATGACGTGGTAAAGAAAATAGAAATTTTTAAAAAAAGTTAGTTATATAAGCCCATTTTTGCGATCAACATTTCAAGTCTTGGTCATGCAAGTGGCTTAGTTAATGCATCGGTGATCATTTCATCTGTCACTATATAAACGATATCTATTATCTTTGATTCAACTTTCTCTCAAATAAAGTGGTGCTAAATGTCGATATGCTTTGATCGAGCATGATTAATTGGATTTTTGGCGAGGGTGATTGCTGATTGGTTGTCTTCAAATAAGGTTGTTGCACAATTAGGCAAATATTCTAGCTCATTCAATAGGGTGCATAGCCAAATGGCTTCTTTTGTCGCATGTGCTAATGCCATATATTCTGCCTCAGTTGTTGATAGAGCAACAGTTGGTTGGCGTTTGCTTGACCAGCTGATGGCTCCTCCTGATAGGTTGAAAATATATCCCATAGTTGATTGTCATATGTTAATATCTCCTCCCCAGTTGGCATTGCTGAAACCGATCAGTCTTAGATCCTGATCACATCCAAGGCATAGCTTATAATTGGCTGTTCCTTTAATATATCTTAATAATCGTTTGAGGGTGTGGTGATGTTCTTGCATTAGATTGGCTGAAAATTGACTGATGATGCTGACAGCAGCAGCTAGATCAGGTCTCGTCCTGATTATCAGGTACATTATACTACCAATCATTTGTCTGAATAGACTTTGATCTGTGGATTTTCCTCCTTTAGCTTTGAGTTGAATAGATGGATCAAGGGGTATACTGATTGGCTTAGCATCCGTCATGTTAAACCTTATAATGATTTGATTGGCGAAGTGACTTTGATCAATTGTGATCATGTGTGTTTTTCGATCACGCATGACTTGAATACTCAAAAAATGTTTAATTTCGCCACAGTCCATCATATCAAATACATTGCTAAGTTCTGTCTTGAATTTGTTTATTGTTTTCATCGAATCAGCCAGAATTAGTAGATTGTCGACATATATGGCAATAATTATCAGTGATTGATCGTCTTATCTTCTTCTTAGATAAATGCTATGATCTGATTGTAGTCTTGTAAAATTTGATTGGCTGAGGTAGTTGTTAATCTTCTGATTCTACATACAAGGTGATTGCTTTAGTCTATACAATGATCGATTGAGCTTACACACAGCTTTCGGTGATAGCTCCGATTGGTCGATTCCTTCAAGTACCATCATGTAGATCTCTTCATCAAGATCGCCATTCAGGAATGCAGTTTTTATGTCCATTTGGTGAATTTCTAAGTTTAGGGTTGCTCTGATCGATAAAAGTGCCCTGATCAACATGAATTTCGCCATAGGAGCAAATGTTTCATCATAATCAATTCCTTGCTGTTGTGAATATCCCTTGGCCACTAATCTCGCTTTGTACCTGGCAACCGATCTATCAGTGTTGAGCTTCTTTTTAAATACCCATCTGCATCCAATCGGCTTGCGTCCCACAGGCACCTCAGGTACAATTGTCCATGTGTTATTATTCTTAAGTGATTTAAGCTCTTGATTGATCACTTCCTCCCAAAGCTTTACATTAGGCAGAGAAATTGCCTTCTTGTAGGTCATTGGGTCATCAGTCGATTCAATTAAATTAGCTTCTGACATGTGATCTTACCAAATTTATAGAGCTTCTATGTCTATCAATTGTTCGATTGGCTCCCAGATATTGTCATCATCATCATAGCCTAGCCATTTAACCAGATATTGTCTTTTTTCATCAATCTTGCATTCTCTGATGATCGCTTCAATGACATATTCTTGATCTTCTGGGTTGACGATTGTTGGGGATTTTAATATAATAGATTCATCAAATGTGACGTTGTGGCTGATCTCTATCCTCCTATTGGTTGGATCCCAGAGCCTGTACGCCTTCTTTTTGTCATGATAGCCAATCATTTTAAGCTTTTTGGATCAGAGTGCCAGTTTCGACCTTTTTTCTTTATGAATATGCATATACGCATCAGCCCATATGACACATAAGTTACTGATATCAGGCTTGTGACTGTGCCATAATTCAAATGGTGAAGCACTCTCCTTATTAGCTTGCATTGGCAATTGGTTACGTAAATATGTAGCACTTGCGGTAAGTTCCGCCCAAAGTTTGTCAGGTATACTGGCAGTAATTTTAACTGCCCGGATTGACTCCATCAATGTCTGGTTATATCATTCGGCTACACTATTTTGTTGCGGCATGTCCGGCATCATCATTTTGTGATGAATTCCGTTTTTGATTAAAAATTCACGCATCTCGGTATTTATATACTCTCCTCCTCCATCTGATCGGAGAATCTTGAGTTTTCGGCCCAATTGCGTCTTGATGAATACCTTGAATGTCCGGAATCGATCAAATGTATTACTTTTGTTGTCAATAAAATATGTTGTGACATAGCGAGTGGTATCATCGATGAATGTTAATATATATTTTGCTCCATTGACTGATGGCGTGGGCATCAGCCCGCACAGATCTATGTACACCCTTCCGATAGGCTCCATCGATCGATTTTTCGTGTGTCCAAAAGGCTTGCGGTATGACTTCGCGTATTCACACCCAGCATATATTTCGATTTGTCCAGTTGACAGCCACACATCTCCGAGCCCTGTGACAAATTTGTTGATTGATTGCAGAGTATTTCGGCCCAGATGGCCTAGTTGGTGATGCTATAATATATAGTCATCAATCTTGGAATCAGCGATGTTTGCAATCTTGGAATCAGCTATGTTGGAATCGGCAATGTTTGCTTCTAGCTCTAGCTCTGGTGATGTCAATAAATGAAATAGATCACCATCGGCTTATCCAATTTTGATTTCTTTGTGATCCGCGCCAATTTTAATTACTGATCTGTCGCTCTTGAAGGTTATGTCATTTCTGTCACGTGTCAACGCCCACACAGATATTAAATTTCTAGTGATCTTCAATATATATAAGATGTCCTGTAATTTCAGCTCGTCGTCGAGCTCAATTGTCCCAATGTGCATCGCACGTAATTTCTTGTTCCCTGCACACGTGACCAAGCCATCGTGCTCAGCCACCATCTCGAAAATCTCCAATTGGTTGAATATATGTTGCATGGCGCCTAAATCGATGATAGTGCCAATTGCTAGATTTACTTCGGCTCTTGGTTTAGCCTTTTCTTTTTCTGTTTTTACCCAATCGTTAAATTTGTTGTATTAAAATATTCCGTATTCTCTCTCAGAGACGTAACATTTCCGAGGGTGTCCCCAAAAATTCCTGCCTTGATTGGCTCCACAATCGCCACCTCGGTCGCCTCTGTCATTATGACCTCCTCGATTGTTTCCGTTATCATTGTTATAGCCTTGGCTTCATCTGGCGCTTCCACCTTGGTTGTCACGACCGCTGCCTCAGTAGCCACCTCAGTCACTGCCTCGGTATCCACCTTGGTCGCCGCCTCGGTATTCGCCTCAGTCGCCACCTTGGTAGCCACCTTAGTCTGTCGCATGGGCTTCATTGTGCCTTTGTTTATTATCCAGGTCGAACCTGATGCATGCGAGTTGTAAAGCCTCCAGCATTGTCAGCATATTCTCTCACACAAGTATTAATTCCCAGTACCTGGGGCTTAGACCCCAGAGATATTGTGGTATAGCTTCTGTGTTGGTCATATCTTCGATTTGTGCCATAATCTGGTTGAATGCGTCATTATAATCTTCGATCGATCCTTTTTGCTTCATCATCGCAAGCTTATCGCACATTTGTAACAATTATTCCATTGGTGTGTATTTTTGCGTCATAGCCTCTTTAAGCTCATTCCACGAATCAAATTCTCCTGATGTGTTCATGTGCCTTCATAACCACATTCTAGCGTTGCCTGTAATTTTACTGATCGCTGTGTTGACTTCCTCCTTTTATACTGATAGATTGGTGCTGGTGATAAATTGCTCTATGGCATCAAAGTAATCGAACAATCTAGGTGCGCCACCTGACCCATCAAATTTGTTGATCAATCTCAGGTACTCCTTTGCCAGATCATTAAGCTTTGTTGATGTTGTTGGTGATGGTAATGGTGATTGTAGTGTGTTGCCTTCTGTAGCTGCATTCTGATTGGTTAGTGCACTAGGTGATGCATTTGTTTTGTCGATTTTTGCCATTAATTCGCCCATTAGGGTTGTCAGCGTATCTAATTTATCTTCCTGATTTCTGATCGTTATAGCTATCTGTTCCTATCGATCAAGGCTAAATATAATATTACTCTGATGGTTGCTATCCAATCCTTTGTTGTAATTATTAGCTTATTATATCTCTTCTATCAATAATCGATGCATCAACGATCGATCATACGTCACTCAATTGTGGCTTAGACGATCTTTGTTTGTATCGACCAATCATAATTTAGCATTAATAAATACATGCATATTGGCTTCATTAGCCAGTGCGCTCTTTACTCCAAACACACATTCGAAGATCAAATTTCAACAGGTTATGAGCCCCGAGCCACTCGAATTGCAGCTCGACAACCTGAGATCTACACAATCATAGCATCTACACAATTATAACTGCGATTACTGTAAGTGTTTATTTAAAATCGTAAACAACACGTCAAACAAAGCGATAAACAATGCAACAAATGACACCGTGATAAAGTAACGCGATAAACACGTAACGACGCCACACAACGAAATGGACAACCTATACATATCATCATCATCAGCAACAAGATCGACAAGATTGCGGTCTAAATCAAAAGCAGACAACAGATATCAAACCCTTGATGACAACGAAGGATTAGATAGCAACCATCAGAGCAATATCACATTTAGCCTTGATCGACAGGAACAGATGGCTACAATGATCAGAAATCAGGAAGATAAATTAGATACGCTTGCAACCCTAATGGGCGAATTGATGGCAAAAATCGACAAAACAATCACATTACCTAGCACGCCAACCAATCAGAACGCAGCTACAGAAAGCAACACGCCACAAAGACAATCACCATCACCATCACCAACAATATCAACAAAGCTTAACGATCTGGCGAAGGAGTACCTGAGATCGATCAACAAATTCGATGGATCAGGTGGCGCACCCAGATTGTTCGATTACTTTGATGCCGTAGAGCAATTTATCACCAGCGCCAATCTATCAGTACAAAAGGAGAAAGTCAACGCAGCGATCAGCAAAATTACAGGCAATGCTAGAATGTGGTTACGGAGGCACGTAAACACATCGGGAGAATTTGATTCATGGGATAAGCTTAAAGAGGCTATGATGCAAAAATACGCACCAATGGAACAATTGTTACGAATGCGCGATAAGCTTGCGATGATAAAGCAAAAAGGATCGATCGAAGATTATAATGACGCATTCAACCAGATTATGGTGCAAATCGAAGATATGACCAACACAGAAGCTATACCACAATATCTCCGGGGTCTAAGCCCCAGGTACTGGGAATTAATACTTGCATGGGAGAATATGCCGACAACGCTGGAGGCTTTATAACTCACATGCATCAGGTTCGACCCGGATAATAAACAAAGGCGCGACGAAGCCCACGTGACCGACCGAGGCAGCTACCGAGGCGGTAACCAAGGCAGATACTGAGGCAGTGACTGAGGCGGCTACCGAGGCGGCGGTCACGACAATCAAGGCGGAAGCGCCGGACGAAGCCAAGGCTACAACAACGAAAACGGAAACAATCGAGGAGGTTATAATGACAGAGGCGACCGAGGCGGCGATCGCGGAGCCAATCGAGGCAGGAATTTTCGGGGATACCCTCGGAAATGTTATGTCTGTGAGGGAGAACACGGAATATTTCAATATAACAAATTCAACGATTGGGTAAAAACAGAAAAAGAAAAGGCTAAACCGAAAGCCGAAGCAAATCTGGCAATTGGCGCTATCATCGATTCGGGCACCACGCAACATATGTTCAACCAATTGGAGCTTTTCGAGACGGTGGCTGAGCACGACAGCTTGGTCACATGTACAGGGAATGAGAAATTACATGCGATACACATTGGGATAATTGAGCTCGACGACGAGCTGAAATTACGAGATGTCTTATATGTACCGGAGATCGCCAGAAATTTAATATCTGTGTAGGCATTGACACGTGATGGAAATGACATAACCTTCAAGAGCGACAGATCAGTAATTAAAATCGGCACGGATCACGAAGAAATTAAAATCGGACAAGCTGATGGCGACCTATTTCATTTATCGACATCACCAGAGCTAGAGCTAGGAGCAAGCATTGCCGATTCCAACATAGCTGATTCCAAGATTGCAAACATTGCCGATTCCAAGATCGATGACTATATATTATGGCATCACCGACTAGACCATCTGGGCCGAAATACTCTGCAATCAATCAACAAATTTGTCACAGGGCTTGGAGATATGCGGCTGTCAACTGGACAAATCGAAATATGCGCCGGGTGTGAACATGCAAAGTCATACCGCAAGCCATTCGGACACGCGAAAAATCGATCGATGGAGCCTATCGGAAGGGTATACACAGATCTGTGTGGGCCGATGCCCACGCCATCAGTCAATGAAGCAAAATATATATTAACTTTCATCAATGACGCCATTTGCTACATCACAACATATTTTATTGACAACAAAAGTGATACATTTGATCGATTCCGGACATTCAAGACATTCACCAAGACGCAATCGGGCCGAAAACTCAAGATTCTCCAATCAGATAGAGGAGGAGAGTATGTAAACACTGAGATGCACGAATTTTTAATCAAATATGGAATTCATCACGAAATGATGACACTGGACACACCACAACAAAACGGTGTAGCCGAACGATATAACCAGACATTGATGGAGTCAATCCGAGCAGTTAAAATTACTGCCGGCATACCTGACGAACTTTGAGCGGAACTTGCCGCAAGTGCTACATATTTACGCAACCGATTGCCAATGCGAGCCAATAAGGAGAGTGCTTCACCATTCGAATTATGGCATGGTCACAAGCCTGATATCAGTAACTTGTGCGTCATATGGGCTGACGCATATATGCTGTGACGGACTAAAATATATTAACAGCGAAATACTCGGAATTGAGCAAGCGTAGAAAATATGTTTCAGGGGTCTTAGCGGTTTATGCGGTAGCGTCTTTAAGAAGGGTGTCGATGTAGGTGTTAACT
>RBNK01002755.1:0-10048 GCA_003990785.1 Endogone sp. FLAS-F59071 | reverse complement strand
TCATATCTATAATTCCAAGCATTCTCACTTGGTATATATGAATAAACAACCAATTATTAGTATATTTATCACATCTTGGTGCTAACTGGCAGGAGCTTTATTAAATATATTATAAAATGACAGAAAATAATGAAAGCTCATATCCTTATTTAAGCAGGACCGAACTGTTATAACTGACTGAACTGTTATGACCATGCAGACTCATTAAATTGATGCTCTGCATGAAATGAAATAAAACAACCTGATGCTATAAATAGACTACCTTGAAAAAAAGAGCACTACTGGTATGCACTATAGGAAAATGTCACTAGGAGACTTCAAGATATATATTGATTATAGATACAGATTTGAATCACTAGCTTGACCAGGTTCTACTCAAGATAAGACCTATATGAAATTAACAAGAGAAACAAATTACTGAAAGAGCATTACTGATGGCTATATCAGTGAGCTAAAAGGCTGAACGATCACTAAACAAGTTAAACTTAATGAGATATATTGAATAAGTTAAACTGAACTAACTGAATAGCTGAAGTGAATGAAGCTGAAATAAATGAAACTAAAGTGAACTGATCAGATAGACCAAACTGAACAAACAAAAGGAGAAATAGAAAAACAAAGAAATAGATAAATCATGACTATCTCAAAGCCAGTGCACCCTGATATATATTATAGGAAATGACCAGAAGGACTACTAATACCTGCCCTAGAGAAAGAATAAAATAATTAGCAATGATTTCAATCTAGACATTGATCAATACTGGACTGGTATTGAAAGGTTCTATAATATAATAAGAGAGTAAAAATGATTCAAAAGCAGGTGAACTTTGCAAATAAACTCAAGATGAGAAACCTTCCATTTTAAAGAGAACTCTGAGAGACATGTCAAAACAAGCAACTTTGAGAATAAACATTACAAATCATTAATTGAAGAGATCTTTATTACTGAATCAGCTTTTAATCAATGTATATAGAAGAAGATGGAGCAAAACTATTTATTCAACTCATCAAGAAGTGACTGGATATTATTGGAACTGTAAAGTCATAGTAAAAGTATAGGAAAAGGAGTAGTATAAGATTTAAAAGACTTTTTGGAGATCTTACAAAAAAGATAGAAGTGGTGGATGACCTATTCTTATAACTGCATAAATGATTTAGAATAGTCCACCACCTATATATAAGTACCTACCCCCAAATCTTGGCATAACCTCAAGAACTTACTTAGACTAGACACCTTATTGCTAACCCAAGCAGATAACCCTGGTTGGAGAGAAAGAAAACAGATAAATCTGGACAATAAGAGAGCTAGACACATAATAAGATTTAGCTACAAAGCTTATACTCCTAGAAGCCAGATGACACTTCATGGTGAAATTCAGTCAGACTAACATATGTATATATACACATGCCCAAATCACTTACCTCTTTGTCAATGGTTATAAATAACCCTAGTGAATCCTCTAGCTCAAATGATTTGGACTGGCAAATTAGTTCAGCTTGTCAGCCAGATCATTGAATAAGCTTATATAAAGCTAGAAAGCTAGAAGGACATCTGACCAAGAACCTGATCTGCTAAATAATCTAAAGGTTAGAACAGAGAAAAATAGATGAACAAATCAGCTCATATCCAAATGTTAGAATCGCTCAACCCACCCATATACAACATAAACAAAATGAATCATATACCTAAATCACGCAAGGAATACACTACACTGCAACTGCTGCATATAGTAAAATCTAAGATAACTTATGCATATATTATGCAGAGAGATTCTTAAGGATTCTAGCAAAATCAGTAATAAAAACAAAAGCAAAAAACAAAAGTAGAACAACTGAAATGACTGAAATGAAGAACAAATAAGCAATCTGAGCTCTACAAATCTATAAATAACCATGTACCCACATACTCACATACCTGGATAAATCAGTATAGAGGATAATGATGATATGTAGAAAAAGAAAAAGAAAAAGAAAATGTAAGCCCAGGTCTTCAGTTATATATTTTAATATTTCGATACTCTCAGAATCTATTTTATTTAGTTATTTTATTATTACTCCCCCCCCCACCTTTTATTTATCAAACAATTATTTCATTTATTTTATTTTTAATTGATCAATTTCATTTTTTTTTACTTTTCAGTATATTGAACAATAATGTATCTGATCAATTTCACTTCATTTGATATATATTTCATTTATCATATATTTCATTTATCATCTCAGTAACTTATTCTCTTTTATTCAGATTGGACATTATCATTATTATGTTTATTTTTGGTAATCTTCAATGGATGTATTTTATTTATTTGCATTTTGAACATTATTTTATATCCCATATTTTCCAGGAGTTATTTGTTTATGAAAACATAATAAGCTACTTCTTTATTTAGTAATATCCTTATCAAGAATAGTATTTTCTTATTTTTATATTTTTGAATAACTTAGACAAGTTTAACTGAAGACTGGTGACAATGTTATGCTCACCACAGTATAGATCATATACCTTACTCATGATTAGAGCTTATTTTATTAGCTTCTCTTATATAGCTAATTCAGATTATCTTACTTTTATCTAGTCTCAAGGATGAGCCTTTCCCAGTTGAGCCCCCAGATGTGATGGCCGACCCCTAAATTGCCTAATTTTCATAAATTTACTACTATACTTAATTTGGAGTTACTATGACCTTCTGTTCCCTTCCATTTTTAGTTATTAATAACTTTTATTTCTGCTTGATAACTTTTATTTCTCCTTAATGACTTTTATTTCTGCTTGACAACTTTTATTTCTGCTTGATAACTTTTATTTCTGCAAAATGCTACCACTAGAGTCATTATATATTTTTTATAATAATTGGATTATATTTTTATAGCAAAGCCTTTCTTATTTGTTCCTTAGTCTTCAAATTTATATAAATACCCTCTCTATTTCTATCTAAATAAATCAGTTTATATAGAGTCTTAGAATATCTCAATATTAGTCATAGTAAAGCCTGAAGAGCATAGTATGTTTAGCTATAGTAAGGATATGTAAAGGGAGATATCACGTCCATAATCTGAGCATTTTCACTTGGTATATATAAACAAATGACTGATTATTAGTATATTTATCATAATAAGGTTTATAAAATCAATTTTGCTAATATTGCTTTTTGAAATTATCTTTATCATCTTTATAATATTTTCTTTATTAATATGATAGTTTTTGTTGTTGTTACTAATATTATAGCTTTTACTAATATTGTTATTATTACTAATACTAATATTATTATTATTAATAATATTATAATTCTTACTTGTATATAAGAGAAAAGTTTTTATCTTCTATTTAACAGATTGGGATATAATATATTTGTAAGTCTATAAACTCTTTAAAGATAGTAATAAGTAGTCAAAGTTGACTTTAATTATATATTTTTGAGACTATGAGTATTAAGATGATAGTGTAAGGATAAGATTCTGAAATCAGCAAAATATAGAAGATTAAAGAGCTCAATTGGGAACCAGTAGCTAGGCTAGGTTCTATATATGTAGGGAATTAGAGAGTGTATAAGGTAAGATATAGAGGAATAATACTCAAAATTTAAAAGGAGTTGTGTATCTTATGAGATGCAAAGGATGGTAAGTCCTTAGATATACTTCAATAATTAAGTTAATATATCAATGTCTAAAAGCAATATATCTCAATATATCTTAGCTTGAAAATCACTAAGCAAATACTTTCTTCACTAGTTTTGTTCAAGTTTTAGACTTTGTATTTGGGCTCAAGCTTAGGCAAAGATTTATTAAATAAAAATAAAGAGGGTATTTATACAAAACTTGAGAGATAATACTGAATATAATAGTATATCAAAATTGCTAAAAAATTGTAGATCAAGGTTTCCTTTGATGAATTGAACTGTGATTTCTTCTGGAATTGGAGTATTGGTCTGAGGGTCAGCTGGCTGAGAGTCAGCTGGCTGAGGGTCAACTGACTGAGAGTTGACTAGCTGAGGATCAACTGGCTGAGAATTGACTAATGATAGTATTATAATGATCTTATAAATTATTTATAGTATAGCAAGGGGGTTATTCTTATCATAATTACTTCTAAGAGCTTTGAAAGCAGTTTTGTTATTAGTTTCAGGAGCTAGAGGTAGATTGTTAACATTTTCCCTTAAATCATTTACTATAGTGTTAGTTTTAGAGTCCTTAAAGAATCTAGATTCTTTGGGGATCTCGAAAGCTACAAAGTCAAGAATTATATAAGCTTTAAAGTTTATCAGATCAGAAACAACTGTATCAAGAGCTATGTCTTTAGCAGAATCATTGGGTTTGAACACTTCGAAATTATCAAAAACATACTCTTCATCATTCTAAATGGTGATATTATCATCCTTGGAAGATAAGAGAGCTTCTTCTAGGTCAAAATCCTCTAGGAGAGTGTTTAGAATATCCAGATACTGTTTAGAAGTAAGTCTTCTCTATTGGTGAGAGCTGAGTTTTCTAAGGTAAGGGAGTACTAATAGTCAATACTTGAAGAATTAGTATGTCTTCTTTCCAAGTTTTCTTTCTCTTACCATGAGTCCTAAGTCTTGAGTAGCCTGCTTTCATCTTATACTTCTTAAGCATCTATGGTAGCCTCTAATATATATCTAATATAGTAATAGGACTTAATAAAGAATATGTTTTGAACCCTTAAGAAGTTGATCAGGTTGTTGTAAGTGATATCTATTATGTCTATAAGGTCTTCTATGTAGTCTATTTTGATAGGGGCCTATAGTTCCAGGTTTCTATATAGTAGAGCTTACCTAATTATACTAGTTATAGTAGATATATTCAAGAGTAGTGGCTGGATTCTTCTAGTAATATTGGTCCTATCATATAGTCCTGTTCTCTTGTTAGTGGCATTTCTGATAGGTAGCATTTCTTTAATGTTAGATATTTTATAATTGTTACTAAGGTTAAAATATATGCCTCCTCTCAATAGTAAGTATTAAGAAATATTAAGTATTGAGAAGATATTGTGACGGCCGACCCCCAACTTGACTGATTTTCACGAATTCTGTACTACGCTTGATTTAGGAGTTACCGTGACATCCTGTACCCTTCTATTTTTGGTTAGTGTCGTTTTTAGCGAGCGATCTCGCCACCAGCGACGAACCTAGTTTTTAGCGACCAATCTCATTTTTATCGACGCAATATTATTCGCAGTTATCGAGTCATACTTGTAGCGAAGTCTTCATTATTCTGTCTATTCAGTTCTATCAATTTTGTATAAATACCCCCTCTATTTCTATCTAAATAAATCAGTTTGCACAGAGTCTTGGAATATCTCAATATCAGTCGTAGTAAAGCCTGAAGAGCACAGCACGATTAGCTGTAGTAAGGATACGCAAAGGGAGATATCGCGTCTGACACTCTGAGCATTCTCACTTGGTACATACGAACGAACGACCGGTTTTTAGTACATTTATCACATCTTGGTGCCGACTGGCAGGAGAGTTATCGAAAGACCGACTCTCACATCCTCATTCAAGCAGGACTGAACTACCCCTTCAAGTAACGACAGTGCACCCATAGCGGAAGACAGCATCGTTCAAAATGGATCATCGAAGGACACCCCCGCTTTTTATACGAAGAAGATCACCAAACAGTTCCGGCTCTGAGGAAGAAGAATTCATTACACCTGACCCTTCAGACGGCGATTATAGTGAGACAAGAGAATCTATCGCCTCCCTTACAGTACACGACGGGTTATCATCAGACGACGAATCAGCTATCGATTTTGGTGACGACCTTCAAGTATTATTTTATAAATCATCTGACGATGAAACAGACGACGAACCAGAAAACAACACATACGAAATGACAGAAAGACCACCAACCTTCACTGGTTATGTACCAGCCGAATCAGTAATCAAGTTTATCGAAGATTTGCAGATCTACAATGCGATCCGACAGTTCAACAATGTTGCAAAAGTAAACATCCTAGAAGCAGTTTTGCGAGGACCCGCCAAGATCGCATATGACACCACAATAGCCGCTACAGCAGCGAATGGAGGATTTAATAGAGGAGCAGGAGGAGCAAATGCAGAAGCCGACGCCCTAGTAACCTTCACCAATGCCATCGCATGGTTAAGAGCAACCTATCATACCGCCGACATACAGCAAAGCATGAAGGATCAACTAGCATCCATGTATCAAGGGATGAACGAAAGCCCTCTCGCCTTCCACACAAAAATACGACATGCGGTAGATCTCGCGGGATATCCGGCAGCCAACCAGGACCTTATCATAGAGCAATCCTTTATGAACGGACTTCATCGAGAAATCGCTCTCCAAGTACGCTCCAGCCCGGTTGGACTAAATCATGCACAAAAAGTGGACTACGCGCAGAGATATTGGGCCGCACGAAACCCGGGTCAAGACATAATGCAGCAGATTTTACCAAACAACCTCCAAGAAACCCGTACCGTACCAGCAGTTGTACCCACCATCGCACCAGCAACAGTCAACTGGGGAGCGGCCTCATGAAAGGACCCAGCCATGGACGATCTTATTGAACAGATGAGCAAGATGACTGCGCATATATTGGACCTTAAAAAGCAGATCGATGCACAGCGCCCAGTTCAACGATTTATGGCAAACCCAACCCCTGCAACAGGATCAAACACATACCCGATCGATAACCTAAGGTGCTTCAGGTGTAACCAAGACGGGCATACATCAAGAGACTGCAACCAACCTGACACACGAATATGCAAGAGATGTGGAGAAAAAGGGCACTATGCTGTAAGGTGCATGACGGAAACAAGCCGAATCGCCCAATCAAGAACTCAAGGACGAACCCAGATAAATGTCGTCACCTTTGAAGAAGAAGATTTCGATAGCGAAGACGAGTACACCCAAATAGAAGCATTCCCGGCTACCCAAGAGAAACGAAAACCCGGACGCCCCAAGAAGGCAGGATCTCCTTATACAACGAAAACCCCGCGGGTGGCACAACGAGCACAAGAGCGAGAATTTGACAGTAACGAACAAGACGAGCTCTTCGAAGAAGAAGTGAATCGAATTATCCGAGAAGACACGCCGATGTCCGAAGTACCTGTGAGTGAAGGAAACAAGGAACGAAAACTGCGAAAATCCAAGAAATACGGCTTAGACGTATGGAAAGAAATGGAGGATATGACCATCCCGGTCAAAATAGGACAACTCGCTGAATTCCCAACCTTCCGACAGCAAATCCGAAAAGGGATAAGTGATGCACAACCTGGGTACGAAGTAGTGGAGATCAATGCAACGCAACAGTCAGAGGACGACGAACCGCAAAACTCATCGGCATACTCGCAATGTCAGATCGAAGAAATTACAATGCCATGCATCATCGATACAGGTGCTGGAGGATGCATTATCAGTAAGACGATGCTCGACCGACTTGGGTGGCAGATCGAAGAGGCCACAACTATGACAATCGTAGTAGCTGATGGACATGTCGCAACACCACTCGGCAAGGTGCACGAATTACCAATCCGCTTCGGTAAACTTATCATCCCAGTATCAGCAATGGTGGTTGACACCACATCATATGACCTCGTCATCGGGAACAACTGGCTAAAGAAAGTACGGGCAGTAATCGACCTCGGCGCATGCAAAATGCGAATTACATGGAAAGGACGACGTTACGAAATACCTGTCGACTTAGAAAGAGGAGTCCGCCCACAAATGATAGAAAGCGATGATGAGGACAAACAAAAAGAATTCTTCATGATGCAGATCGTACGGACTAACCAGAAGGCCAAGCCCTTGGAACGAAAAAGCGAACAAGCCGCAAGATTTGATCTGTCTACCGTCAAGGACATCGAACTGCAGCCGGGAGAATCATGTGTAGTCGGAACAGGAATCGCTGCGAAAATACCTCAAGGACATTACGGCCAAATTAAACCAAGAAGTTCTCTAGCAGTTGTCGGAATTACGATTGATGCAGGAGTTATCGATGCAGATTACACGGGCGAAATCAAGATTGTAGTTGTCAACAGACATCGATTCAACATAGCCAAACTTTATGGAGGAGATCGAATTGCGCAGTTGATAATCATACCCATCTGGACAGGCAAGGCTGTAGAAGTAACCAATCTCGAAGAAACGACCAGAGGAGAAAAAGGATTTGGATCTACTGGAATGAATATCGCGAAAATCGTAACGGAACTCAAGCACGCACCCAAGACAGCGAATAAGAAGGCATATACCTTCGGAGAACAGCTCGGCGAGAAAGAAAAAAAGGAGTTGCAAGAGCTTATCGACGAGTACTCGGACATATTCGCAACAACCTTCGAGGAGATCAATCTGAAACCACCAAAGCATTTTCACCATATCAATGTCCAAGGGCACCCCCCGATCAAATGCGCACCGTACCGAACACCACCGGCATATATCGAATGGCAGCAAAAAGAAATCGACGATATGGTCAAGGGAGGAATGGCCGATGAAACAGATAGCCCGTGGGGATTTCCAAACGTCATTACACCCAAGAAAGGATTAGAAGCAGGAACCTTCGCTCCAAGAATGTGTACCGACTTTAGGAAGCTGAACGACATTACTAAAGGAGACGCCTTCCCGATACCAAGAATCGACGATACCTTTTCAAAGATACCAGTCCGTGCAAGCCTCTACACAACCCTCGACATGACCAGCGGATACTATCAAATGGGACTTGATGAAGAATCACAGGAAATCGCTTCATTCGTAACTCCGCAAGGTCATTGGAAATATCTACGAATGCCATTCGGACTCAAGAATGCCCCAGCCAGTTTCCAGAAAATGATGACTAAAATATTCGGAGACCTCGTCGGAAAAACGTTATTGGTTTACATTGACGATATTACGATATTCACGGTAACATTCTCGGACCACATCAAGGCGCTACGCGAAGTATTCAACCGAATGAGAACCGAAGGTCTTTATTTAAAACCAAAGAAGTGTACATTCGCTGCGGAAAAAGTTACAATGCTTGGACATATCATCGACAAAGAAGGAATCCGAACCGATCCAGCCAAAGTGGAAGCCGTTACCAAGTTCAAGAAACCTACCAACCGAACAGAAATGCGCGCCTTTCTGGGACTAGCTTCGTACTACCGAAGGTATATACGCAATTTCGCAAGTTTAGCTGAACCGCTATATGCAACCCTTACAAAAAGCTACAACTGGGCGGAAATCGATGAAGAACAAAACGAACTTGAGCAAGAGGCGCTCAACGCATTAAAGAAGGCTCTGGCAACCGCACCCGTACTGACAAAACCGAACTGGACGAAGCTTTTCAAGCTTTATACCGACGCAAGTGCAATAGGAGTAGGAGCAATTCTCTCGCAAGACGATACCAAAGGCTTAGAACGAGTAATTTGTTATGCAAGCAGAGGGACACGTGGCGCGGAGAAGAATTACGAATCAACCAAACTGGAGTGCCTCGCAGTTGTATGGGCAGTCAAGTGGTTCAGATATTACCTCATCGGACAACACTTCGAAGTCATCACAGACCATTCGGCGCTTAAGTGGTTGTTCAACAGAACTGATCCAAGCAGAATGTACGCACGGTGGATCATGACGCTTCAAGAATACGATTTTACGGTAAAATTCAGAAAAGGAAAGACAAATCAAAATGCCGACGCGCTTAGCAGAATGCCATTATTGGATGCCCAAGGCGGGGCGCAGCAATGAATGCAACACTGTACTACGATCTGGTGATTTGGTTAACGAGGAGGGAAATAAGGGAAGATATGGAAGATTGGACGAAGAACATTTTATTAACCACCGGCAGGCAGTACGAAATTCAGGACAATTTATTATATCGAAAAAAGGAGGGATGCATTATTCCAGTAATTCAGGAGAAGGACGTATCAGACATTTTATCATTAGCACATAATCATCCGTTATCTGGACACGTAGGCCAGGACAATACCTTATATTGACTCAAGAATTCGGCATGGTGGCCTGGAATGCAAGACGACGTAACCAGCTTTGTACGAAACTGTGACACATGCCAAAAACGAGCAAGAGCCAAAGACATGCCCCGAGC